>CABFOW010001284.1:0-153118 GCA_902141385.1 Timema californicum | reverse complement strand
TATTATTATTATATGTTATATCTTACGACAGGTTCATTTATTTTGTCGGTGAACTTAAACAGACAGTGAACCCTTTCCTCTGCCCCTTCCTTCAGCTCGGATAATTATAATAGGTCTTACTATCGCCAGTGTGCTCTCGGACAACATATTTTGAGCCAAGGTGATAGATAACTCAGTGTCAATGCACCTGAAGTAAAACTGTTAAGGCATCATTATTAGTATAGCGATTAAATTATAATTAGTATATTCGTTAAATTATTATCGGGTAGGCTTATATACATACTTTTTACCTTAAATACTTCGATAATGCTGAAAGGAAGTGGGCTAAACTCCAATGACTACATTGTGGCTCTATCTCATAAGCTGGAATATACTGGAACCAGAACACGGTAGGCTTGCTATTTTTCAAGGTAAACTAATAATACAGTACTATTTACTCCATTTAAAAAAAAACCTCTGCATTTTATTCTAATTACTTTTCTCTGTGAACTTAAACAGACAGTGAACCCTTTCCTCTGCCCCTTCCTTCAGCTCGGATAATTATAATAGGTCTTACTATCGCCAGTCTGCTCTCGGACAACATATTTTGAGCCAAGGTGATAGATAACTCAGTGTCAATGCACCAGAAGTAAAACTGTTAAGGCATCATTATTAGTATAGCGATTAAATTATAATTAGTATAGCCGTTAAATTATTATCGGGTAGGCCTAGATACATACTTTTTCCCTTAAATACTTCGATAGCACTGAAAGGACTTGGGATAAACTCCACTGACTACATAGTGGCTCTATCTCATAAGCTGGAATATACTGGAACCAGAACACGGTAGGCTTTCTATTTTTCAAGGTAAAATAATAATACAGTAGCCTAATAACAGTACTATTTACTCCATTTTTTAAAAAGATAGCCTCTGCATTTTATTCTAATTACTTTTCTCATCTCATCAACAACCTCTTTCTAAACGCAATTCGAAGCTCCTATATTTTCTCCATCACATCTTTGATTTCAAATCCTTCCTTGCCAGAGTAAAAAAAACTGTACATTCTTGGAATTGTTCCAAAATCTCCTCCTAGATTCTTTCCACACTCACTGACATATAAGCCCAATTCCTTCTCCTTGATTTTCGTGCGATTCCCTTTTCATTCAGTTCTTTTGTATATTTAACCTCCCTCAGTTCAGCTTAGAGAAGACCCCTTTCCTCCCTTAGGAGTCTCATAAGTAACAAATAACAACCCCTATCATCTGGCTGCACACTATATCATTGAGAGATTCTTACCCCCTCATCTCTCTTTCGTACGACGTTTTATACGGCAACCAAGGCGCTGGACCCCTCACAAACAAATAGGTGCTCCTTTCCATCGCTTTATATACACCCCCTTTCCATCTAATTTGCATGAATCCGATTTTTTATTACGAATTTTTTTTTTATAAAAAGTTGACTTCGGCAGAGATCTTTATGAACTGTAACATGGAGCAAAATGAAAAGTTGAATTGTCTTCTTTCGGTGTTGTTGGTGACAATTTTTAATTCATTGGTGCGATGGTGGTGATATTATTGAACTACAGGAATTAGAGAATCTAGAACCGTGTTCAGGGTACTGATTGGCAAAATCAATGTGGAAAAAACCATTGGGAAGAATACCTAAACGAAGATGGGATGATAAAATTATAATGGACCTGAAAGAGATGGGATGTAATGAGGTGGACTGGATATAACTAGCTCAAGATAGGTGGTGTACTTTTGTAAGTGCGGTAGTAAGCTTTCGTGAGCCTGATGACTCAGAATAAATTAGGTAGGTCTGATAAGATAGCCTGTTATGGTCTCGAGTTCTAAGATTTTTAATTGACTCAAGGTGGCCTGGTGGTCTAGGGGTAAGGTGTCCAACTTCTGTGCTGGCGGCCGGGGTTCAATCCTTGGTCCCGGCACAGATTTAATTGATTACCAAACCCTTACTTCACCTATGACAAGACATCTTGTGGATGTGGGGAATGCCAGGCCTCCAGCGTGGTTCGGATTCCACGTTAAACTGTAGGTCCTCCATTTAATCTCACAATCACCCTACCATTACACATTAGCGTAAGTGCGTATAAACCGAACGGGTAGTAAGACGCGGTGCTAATAATAATAATAATAATAATAATTGACTCAACATTAATTTGCCATATAAAGTAGTAAAATTCTTATAAATCCAATCACCACTAATTTAGTGACATATTATTTATATACCGAGTCTACCCGTTAGGCCCACTAGAAAATTAACACTAGTTTTGTTGTTTTTTGCACCACATTTGCACCTGTTCAGGCTATACACATATGTAGACTACTACTTACACTAGTGAGTTAGTGATAAGTAAGGTTAAATTTAGTTTAAGTGTACCCACGTTTGCGTGAAAAGAGAGTAGAATTTTTTTTTAGGAAAAAAACCTCAGTAGGACTACACCCAACCGAGTTTCAAACCTTGATCTCCCTGATCACTCAGCAATCAAGTCTATTGTGAAAGTTATACCTTTGAAACATGTGACCACTGAAGCAGGTTGTGACATTTCATTTATTATGCGTGCCCTAGTCAATAAACATATATTTAACGAGCAAGCATATATCCAGCCCACAAACACGTTGCATAACTATTGCATATACGATAAAGTGACTTCAGGTAAATATTCACTACAATGTCATAACTATTTTTTTTTAGCGCCACGTCTTACTATCCGTTCGGGTTATACGCCTATGTACTAACTACACTAATGTGTTAGGGATTAGGAAGGTTTAATTTTAAGGAAATACACCCGCATTCGCGTTGAGCAATAGTGAAAAACCATTTAGGAAAAAAACCCAGCGCATCCGACCTGGATCAAACCCCAATCTCCCCGTTTCCGGCAATATATATACCTAAATGAGAGTTGCGTATTAGACCACGTTGCCACCGAAGCAGGTCATAACGTTATTAAACTTGGCACTAGTAGGTGCGAATGAAACAATAATATCACATTTTTGACTCAAATATTTCCAATATAGAATGTAAAATTTGTATTTATACTAATAATATTTTGTAGGACGACTATTTAGTATTGGACGACGTAAAGGAGAACACACCATATGTAACACCAACAAGTCACCCTTTGCTAGAATCAGCTCATACTTTATTTCCAGAGAAAACCCATTCTGATAAGATTGTAATAGTAGATTGTTCCCTTGCATTGGTCTAACCACACGGAAAATAAAGTGATGGCTAATTATTTATGTATTGGATTTAGAGAAAGAGAGAATTGATACTGAATGGTAGAGAGCTGGTTTAATAATACAGTCCTTTCAAGGCTTGCTTAACCCTGGCAGCCAACCACAAGCTACCAACATTATACACATATTTTGTAATAATTTATTTGACCTAGAGGTGTATCCAGAAGGTTTTAAGCTAGGAAAATGGGGTTGAACTGAAGTTTTATTAAATATTGTATGTATATCTAGTGTAGTCTATTATTATATATGTGTGTGTTTTAGACTAAAACTTAAAGATAAACGTATTTCTTTACTATTTACACTTTCATTTAAATATAAAAATTGTACATTTAATACCAAAAAATGCTATTTTTAAATGTAAAGTAAAAAAATAAATAGCTCGCTCACTTTTTTCATTATTAACGAGATTTCATCTGAAATGATAATGTCTAGGTGAAAATAGCTCAGATGCAAATTCCCAAAAACTGCTAAAGATGATAGCTTATCATTAATTGTATAGTTTTATTTCTTTCTCTAATTTTAAACTATTGCAAATCCCGAAACTTAAAAATTCTACACGATTAAGTTTAGCTAATTTTAAGTTGACTAACTTATATATTGCTAAGCATTATCCCTATTTTTTTAAATCTTGAAAACACCAGACATTTACAATATAAACATTTAAAAAGTTTTGTTGTACAAATTAAAACTATTTCAAAAAATTTCACATTTAATTAAGTGTCTTTAAGGTGGTTGTGTTCCTACGCCCGACACGCTTACATATACAGTCCAATTTTCATAAGAAGAACCTTTAAGAAAATATTTATTTTCTGTCAACATT
The DNA here is from genome assembly GCA_902141385.1 of Timema californicum. NCBI lineage: Eukaryota > Metazoa > Arthropoda > Insecta > Phasmatodea > Timematidae > Timema > Timema californicum. The sequence continues at coordinate 149,061 of CABFOW010001284.1, read as the reverse complement.
GATAGTGATATAACATATTTTTAGTAATATTGTACAGGTATTAACAATTTATATAAAAAATATGAACTTTAGATTACATGACTTGACGTATTAATACGTGAAAGTAGATCTAGTGACTTTTATAGCTGTCGTATGAGGTTCTTCTTACGTAAATTGGACTAAATTCAGAAAACTAAGCAAACATATTTACAGAAAAATCATTAATCTAATAGGCACATAGTTTATTAGTAAATAATGTTACCAACATGTACAAGCACAAGTAAAAATAATTATAATTATGTTTGATGATGATTCTTATTTGTATTATTTTTAGAACAGAGCTGTGTAGCCCATGGCACGCGAGTCACTAGGGTCACACGAAGGAGTTTATAAAATCAACGTAGATAAAAAAAAATTATTTGGTGCATCACACAGACTCTCTCTTTTACCTTAAAATAGAAACAATTACTAAAAGGTTCTTAAAATCTGTGAAACTAAATAACACACAATGTTGCAGAAACAGTCCACCAAAGAAATTAACAATCAATTTCATATTTTAAATAAATATATATATATGTGTGTGTGTGTTTGTTTATAGCTCAGAAACTATTGTTTTATAGATATTAAAAATTAAAATAGTTTTTTTTAATAGTACTAACTTTACAACGATAAGTTATTTATATCTCAAATTGTTTGGGGTGTATGATCAAAATTGTAAAATTGTGCATCTCTAAAGTGACCCTTAAATTCTTTTTCGTGGAAAAACGAGAGTTTTGTTTGTAATGTTAAACAATGCTTGGATTCAAACGGTAATAAAAGTCGTTATACCTTCTCTTTTGGCCCTCCAGTAAACTACCTTTAATTTTTGTGTTAGGTATCTAGTTCCAAAAATTCCTTGGGGTGACTTTATGAAAACTCCAAACGCCAAAATATTGCACAATTGGTATTAAGTTTTCAGCTCTAGTCAGTCAGACAGATAGATAGATATATAAAGTCAGACGGCATCACGAAAACAATTTTTTCTGTTTCAGGGAATCATGAAACGTAGACATGTATTAAACTCTCTTGGTCGATTTTTTTTTGTGATCAAAATATTCTCTCTTTGAGGGGTCAAGAGAAAGTTAATATAACAGTAACAAATTATCACATTGGCATACAAATAAAACACATGTTTAAGGTCAAGTTAATAAAGTGTTAAAAATCTTATCTATTAAGTTGGTCTTCTCTGTGGATTATATACCGCTAATGCTGAAGAGTTTCTCGACTTACGCCATTTATTTTCATGGGGGATAGAAAACATTTTTAAACAGTTTCATTACGGACGAGGTCTCGTCAATGACTAGTAAAGTTAAAGGTTTTGAAGTTTGTTTGGAAGGTTATTTGAAGCGCCAAGATTTTAAATACCACTACATTATCCATAAAGTTGTGCTAATAACAATAAATTCTCTTCTGACTTGATACAGAAGTGCAATGTATCAACAAGGTCTTAGATCGAACCCTCAACAAAAGGGAATTCCGCCTACAAACACTATGATAATCTTGTTTCATTGTAGTGTCCGTTAGCTGTCGCAGGTAAAAGGGCTTGCGATATTTTGGAGTTTAAAATGTAATGTTCAGAAGTTAAAAAAAAACTGGAAACTACCGTATGAGTTTACACTTTTAAATGATGAATATTGACTATATGATTTAGATTTTATGAAGGACATAATGGGCACCTTAACCATTCTAGTTTTCCTATCCAAGTAATAGCATGTATTTCCCTTCTGTATTATTTTCCTAATTTCTAAGTTAATATCGTTATTGCTAGTTAAAACTGTCCCTAAATATTTAAACTTCTTCATTCTATCAGATAATATGTATCTCAAAGTAATCAAGATCAGAAAATACCTCTTCTGCCTCACCCTCAAGCCGTGAATTCAATTGTGAAAAGTAAAATACTAACTTGTGATATTTACTGACGATAGAACTTTCCGTTGAGCCAGAAATCGTATCCGGGCTCCTTATGTAAGGAGGCAGACGCGCATCCGACCGAGCTAAATGAATCGGACCACAATCTAATATTTAGACGCATTCTAGCAGATTTTCTTCTATGTTGCATATTTATGTTAATGTGAAAATTATTTATAAATACATTTTAATTTTTACCTATCCATTCCTATCACTTAACGTTAAAGTTGACTTTTCAACCACTTCGGCAATGCTCGAGATATTTCCACACTTTAACCCCCAAAAAATTAGGCTACTCATACGGAAGCGTTTTGGTTACGAGGAGAGGGTGGAGGGGAGTGGTGGTGTGTGAAGAAGTGGCAACGATTTAGAACGTATATTGTCTACCCCCTTTATCACCACCCTCTACCCCACCCTAAACCCCAAACACCATAATCCCTTAAACACGAGACTAACTCCAGTCCTAGCTGTTTGATTTGCATCCCTCTTTTATCTTCAGCTTACTTTATGACTTCACAGGAACAAGTTCCACTTGAATAAAAAAAAATAACTAAGGAAAAAAAAGGAAAAAAAAGGAAAAGAAATTCAAAGATAAACGGAGCGAAAGAATAAGTTGAGGGAGGATATGCGAGTAGGAGGGGAGGGGGAAAAAATCTGTAAGAAGATTACGGATTTTTTTTTTCCCCCTAGCCTTATTCCAATGCCGGTTGTTCAGATTAAAATAAACTTCTTTCTTTCTTTTTCTTCCGCTTGCTTCTTTTTTTTATCTCTTTCTCTTCTCATTCTTGTTCGTTTTAAAACTGTTTTCCTAAGAATCTGTTTCTTACTTTCAAATTATCAAGAAATTAGTTTTACTTGTGGGAGGGATGGAAAGTTTTGTGGGCTCACCAAAAGAAGGAAATTTAAAAGGGTGGTGAGGGGTGGGTTTGTAGGGGTTAGTGTGGTTAGAGAAAGTATAAGAAACTAAGGGATATTTAGTAGAGTATAACTGCATTACCGAGGGAGAAAAGAGAAAAAAAATAGTTAAAAACGTAAGACCTCAGAGTCACAGAGAATTTAACACGCATTCATTGTAAGCATGTTTTTTTGAGAAGTTAAAAAATTCCTGTAACTGAAATAGAAAAGAAAAATGTTCCTCTGAGAGCTTTTTTTTTAATTTGGTACATTCCATGGAAATAAATTCTAAATTGTGTATGGTCGTTTAAACAAATAGCAATCCTTTGTTGTAGTAGAACTATTTATAAAGTAACTTAGTTCTATCCCTAATTAGTGCGCTAGGGGTGTTCTAAGCCACCAAAATAGGTTTTTTATTCAAGTAAATGATAGGGAACTTTATACAACCTCAACTTACACAACTTGTTTCCTTTAGTTGTATATTTCAAGTAAATATTGATGGTGTAATAGGACATAAAAATATAAGGGTGGTGGTGGATTGGACACTTTTTATGTGAGGGATTGGTGGGTTCAACCCGTTGATTTGACTTGAAGGAATTTAAACAGGTGAGTTGGGCACTGAATAGTAGAAAATCAACTGGGCGTGAATACAATAGGTCGTAGGAAGAAATTAGCTTGTTAATATGCGAGAAAAGGAAACAAACCCAATTTAATAATCATTAATTTTTTGGGTATTTAGTGAATCAGCTCCGGAGCCCTTAGATAATTAATTGGCATTATGGCTTGGCATGTGGTTTTTCCAGGGTAAAGCCCCTCTACATACTTCATACAGGTCCATAGTCCGTTGGTCCTTGGAAATTCTATTGGCATCCACACCGTTCGTATCCTGAACCATGTGAGCGTACCAACCAATAAGATATTCATAAACTTCTTCCAATAAAGTTATTCGATATTAAAATTGTCTACAGCAAGGAGCAAACCACCTAGCAGTCAGTTGATCATAAAAAAAAATCTAAAACGACTTTTTGAGAAAACGTCCGGAATATAATTGACTTGTAGGTTAAGTACAATCATTATATTTATAACATGATTTGAACTATCAAACTTATAATTAGCAACGGACCCTTTAGCTGCCATTGGTGCTTTTATTTCTGTGCGCACGCACATATTCACTTATCTGATTGGTAGTTCGTATGAACTGGACCTTAGGAAGTTTAAGTTGACCAACTTCTAAGAAGTATGGACCTGAATAAGGTTAAAGATCAGGACTCTTTAGAGAGAGCTATCCGATACTGTGGCATTGATTTCTTACGAGCCACAGACGTATGGATGAGAGTCTGTAGGTAGGGCTTAAGCTAGAACTAGATTAACTTGAACTTCAAGGTAAATTAACACAAACGAACTTTGATTTCAAAACACACTAAACGCTAGTTCAAATGAGCTGATATTAAAAAGATTTAGATTGCTTATTTAATTGTGTGTTGTGGTGTAAGCAATGATATTCTATTTAATAATAATGTCTTGCATCGTTTACTATTTCTATCACGTAGAAAAAGAAAGGATTGCTTTTACATAATTATATAAGTTATACCTGATGTAGGAAAGGGAAAGAAAAAGCATTACAGAGATATGTAAGTTTATTAAAAGCTCAACAAAAAGAGATTTAATTACATGTGAGTGACAAGAGTGACAAGAGTGACAAGGTTTAAATTCGATTAATTAATGATAACCTTATTCCGTTATCGAGGTATAAAAGATTAAGTTAGACAAATATGTATTATTAATTTGTACACAGGGAACCGACAGTAGTTAGATAGAACATTTTTTAAATAACTCTAGAAATAGAGATATTAGTTTGAATCTTCTGCCACGACTTGGCAACAGTAAAAAAAGGGAAACTAAGTTTTAGGCAATATAAAAAAAGGACAATCTAGCCAGGCTAATACCAAACTAATACCTGAGAGGTATAATCATGAATAATAGTGAAACAATGTAAAATAGAAACATAGCATCAAATCCTTTATTTTTAGAGTTACCAAGAAGAATATAATTTAAGTTAGTTAGCGTGTACTAACCCCCATGGAAAGTTAACGGAAAAATCCTAAGAAAAATATCCTATAAGAGGAGCTTCCATTTTACAAATAATAGATGGTTAACAATCAGGCATCGACACAGTGATTTACTATGGCCGGTCATTTCCTAATGAGTACTCCCAGAGCAATCAATAGTAAATTTATACATTTACCCATTACTTGGGCATGCATTAGCTAATACAAACGATCTTTGAATATTAGGATAAATATGGCACCTGAAGGGGCCGAAAGAAAGCATTATCCTCGCGGGCCATTACTTCAATCTAGTAGTGCTTCCACAGGTTGCGCACTGTAAATAGCTGCACAAACAAGGGTGTAATCGTGCCTGCAACTAGTCACTGACCTAATTAGGTCCAATAAGAAAATGTTAAGATGATCTGATTGTTGCCATAAAAAGATTCTAAACGAGATCATACCGTTTAGGGTGTCATAAAAATATAACAATCTCTTAAGGACTTAGAAAAGGAAATCAAATTTACGGACCCAGTATACTCAATCATCTGGTCCTATATATATGTAGAGCATAGAGCCCTCGTATTTAAACCATGCCTTATGGGCATAGAGAAATAATCGTCAGACAATCTGACTAAAGAAACTATGTCTGATGGACATAGAAAAATAATGTTAGACATCCTTAATAAATAATGTCTGATGGATATAGAAAACATTGTTAGAACTTCTGACACTAAACCTTGTGTCTGATGGACATTGAAAATAACTCAGACACTCTAACACAATACACTATGCCTGGTGGACATAGAAAATAAAGAAAGACATTCTAATACATGAAACTATGTCTGATGGACATAGATAGCAACGTCAGATACTCTGACATAATACTCAATGAAACTATGTCTGATGGACATAGATAGCAACGTCAGATACTCTGACATAATACTCAATGAAACTATGTCTGAGGGACATAGATAGCAACGTCAGATATTCTGACATAATACTCAATGAAACTATGTCTGAGGGACATAGATAGCAACGTCAGACATTCTGATATGATACTCAATATTTCTCAGAAGAGGCTTCTACTGCGAATCGACGATGAGTCCGACGCCTGACATATCGTGGCCATCGGTAGTCTTTGGTGCTGAGGTTGTATGGAATGGTTCCTTCTCCGGTGAATAAATATAATGGAATACATAAATGTGATCCACCAACGAGGAATATGTTATATAGCGACAGAACTGGCCCGGAGTACAACAGGAGATCTTAAAGGAACAGGAGTGAGAGGGGAGAGTTGCGAAATAAATCCACTTCCTCACTAGCGTTGTCAACAGGAGTGGCGAACAGAGACAATAATCTCTCTTTTCGTCGACGTGTGCCCTTCGATCAAGACGGGAAAATGCTCACGATACCTAAATGGTCCACTGGGGCAATGTTCCTCGGCGCTTGGGCGTTTCCCGGCAACATCAATTCTGAGTGAGTCACCAACTATCTCTTCTTATTGGAATAGATTAGTATTTGTTATCTTGTTTTAAAATTCTTTACGGAATTTTGATAGTTTTTTTTAATGAAATTTTGATTGTAGATGTCATATTATATAAATGACATGCTACAGTTTTGCCCAAATAATTTTATTTACAGCTAGTTTATATTTTTATTCATTTGAGGTATTTAGAGTGCATTGTCTGAAAAGTTTGATTATATCATCACACGAGAACTTCAATAGGCGAGAGAGAAAGGGCCTACCAATTTCGCTGGTAAAGATATTTTTGCATACCTTCCAGGGTTATTTTACATACCGCAATCGACATGGGACCAACGGCTTTACTTCCTCTCCGAAGGAAGTTGTGCAACATGTATTTTTTTATCCGTTGACCTAGGCTGGGTTTGAATCCATGAGCATCGTATCCTGAGGCGAGCACCCAAAGCCACCGAGGTCTACTTTAATTTTTTTTTAATATCTAAATATAATTCTAATCTTTAAATTTAGATCAAGTTTACAAGGTTTTTTTTAGTAAAATGATTTTAATACTCGGCATAGTTAATGTTTATATAATATATGGACCTTATCAATCAACCTAATGTCATAAAGTTAATTAATTAAAATATTTAGTAATCATATATAATTTAATAGATTGAAATCAACGTTTAGTATACATTATGCAATGTTTTCAAATATTTTTTAATTTAACGTTTTCAGATTTAATATCTTTCACATAGTTTATATTTATGAAATACTAATAAAATAGAAAAGTAAAATTTTATCAAAAAAAGAGTTAGTAAATAATTTACTAGAGCAAAGAAATTAAAAATATTATAGCCTACCATTAAAATGGTTCAAAAGAACCCAAATAAATAACCAACTTGTTACGACTGTTTGTGATATTTTGTTAGAAAATTTAGGCCAAAGAAAAAATATGTAAGACATGTAAAATATAATCACAAATTTCACATCTCGAATGCGTAAAAAAAAGGAGATGGTCTACAGTAGATGGGTGGTAAGAGAGGGTTAGGAGAGGGAAAGGGGAAATATTACCCAGCAGTTGGCACAGCAAAATTGTTAGAGGAGTTTGGAGGGGGTGAGGGAGAATAGGGAGTAATTTACAAGGCATATATTTCTCTCTTTATACATATTTTTGCCCGAACGAGGTCTAACCCAAAAAATTGTCTTATTTTTCTGTGGTCTTTTCCATAGCTCCCCTCTTTTTTTATAATCTTTTTTTTTGTTATTTTTTAATTCGTTTAAAATTAAAGTACTTTACAAGGCATATATTTCTCTCTTTATACATATTTTTGCCCGAACGAGGTCTGCCCAAAAAAATTGTCTTATTTTTCTGTGGTCTTTTCCATAGCTCCCCTCTTTTTTTTATAATCTTTTTTTTTGTTATTTTTTAATTCGTTTAAAATTAAAGTACAGCTGAGATGCCGCATACATTACATTTACTCGTTTCCGTCTTCACAATATTTTCATTTCCTGTTTCATGAACCAAGGCAGTTAGCACAGTAACTTCTAAAAGTTTCACCATGTGCTGAACCAGAACTTACAGCACAGGAGAGGGGAAAAAAAATCATTAATATAATAGCGAGTCTGAGAATAATATATTAAATTATTAGTAAACTGAATTATTTTGCTTCGGTAGTATTTCTTAAGTGTGTCCATAATCATAGGTAGAAAATATTTGTTCGATTCTCTGATGTAAGTTTTTTAACCAATATTTATAGTTAGAATGCCAAAGCAAAAAAATCTTTTATAGCATTTCAAAAATTTACTATACTTTTAATTTAATTTTAGACACTACGTCAAACTATGTGTTTTATATCTTATTATTTCATTTCCTGTTTCACGAACCAAGGCAGTTTGCACAGTAACTTCTAAAAGTTTCACCATGTGCTGAACCAGAACTTACAGCAAAGGAGAGGGAAAAAAATCATTAATATAATAGGGAGTCAGAGAATAATATATTAAATTATTAGTAAACTGAATTATTTTGCTTCGGTACTATTTCTTAAGTGTGTCCATAATCATAGGTAGAAAATATTTGTTCGATTCTCTGATGTAAGTTTTTTAACCAAAATTTATAGTTAGAATTCCAAAGCAAAAAAACCTTTTATAGCATTTCAAAAATTTACTATACTTTTAATTTAATTTTTAGACACTACGTCAAACTATGTGTTTTATATCTTATTATTTTATATGCTATTAGTCCATCCGAATATTGAATCATAAATCAGAATAATTTTACTGAACTCGATTAATCATATAATTAGTGCTGAAATGTTTGATATATTTTTTGTCCAAATTTAATTTTAATGCTGAATAGGATATAAACTTGTACTAAGCTCCACGGGTTATATAGAATTGTGTTTAATTTTCGATGTATTTGCAAAATTATGTTTTTTTTCATTTTGAGAGAAATTTAAATAAAATTTTATGAATATCATACATTTTTTAAAAAACTTTTATTCAAGACTAGCAAAAAATAATGTTAAAGATAAATAAGCAGATGGTTTTTGCAATACCAAAATAAAATAAAATAATATCTCAATGATAACTAAACTACTTATCCAAATTTTTAGTCAAATTTGATCAATGCCAATGTATTTGAAATATCCTTAGCATATATATTATTATATGAGTTAAATCATAATTTTTTAGAGAACTTTTAATATTCTAAGGGAATTTTTGCATACATATTTTTCACGTTATTTTTAGGGTGCAAGCAACCAATCCCTAGTTATGAATTATGATTAGTCATTTCAGTTTAAAATACGATATCAATATTTAAATCACCATTGTTCAACAAATCGAACACCAAAGTCAAGACTCTTTTTATGAGAGGAATACCAGTAGCTAGTAAGTTCTTAGTGAGTTTATAAAGCACTGATTATAAATGTTAAATAACCCCATAACATCAATAGAACGCTCATTCAAAGTAAAAATTGTTTGGGATTAGTAATCTATTGTGATAAGAAAGTATTACTTTCCAAAGTTAATAGTAGAAATTACTGCAAAATACAGTCCAAATTTCATAGGAACGTTCTTTTAGAAAATACCTTTTTTAAGCTCAAATTGATAATACTTTACTGTCTTATTAGTGCTGATTTATTGGTGTTACAAAACAGACCTATATCGAGAATGTTAGCTGCAGGTTACCCAGTTCAGTAGTCACATGGTATTAGGCATCATATTCACAATAGATTGGATAATCAATAATGGGGAGATTGGAGTTCGAATCCTGGTTGGGTATACTGAAGGTAGTTTTCATTCATGGGTTCTCAGGTATTTCCACGCCAATGCGAGTACACTTTCACTTAATACAACTTCCCGACTTTTGACACATTGTCGTAATTAGTACATTTGCCTATAATACGAACTGGTAGTAAGACATGTTTCTAAAATAAAAATCTTGGTAATATGATTTGACATGTAAATACATCAATATTTCAAGTTTTTGAAAAATCAGTTATCAGTAACCTACCCATAAATGATTGTTTACCCCAAAAACAAGTATACAGTTTTATTTGTTATGACAAACACTCCCTAGATAACCATTTGGAACAACATCTTTAGAGCTATTTGTAAACTATTTCAAGTTTTTGATAAATCAGTTAGTCAATCAACAAACTACCCTTTAACAATGTTTTGCCAAAAACCAATTTTATATATATATTTTTGTTGTTATCATGTCAAAAAATTCTATATACAAAATGGCTATAGCCATTTTCTAAAAATGTTGAACTAAAAAAATACTATAATCAGTCAACTACACTTAATTGGAGGGCCAGGGTAAAAAAAAATGGTTTAGTGCTATAGAATCTAAATATCAAGTTTGAACAAAATACATCCAACCATTTCGGATACGTGGCCATGGACGAACAGATAGACAAAGGTACCAGGCATAATTGTAAAATCAAAATTTTTTGTTCATGTTCGCATCAAAAGTAAAAATTCATCATAATTGCAAGATACTTTTTTTTTCACGATCACAATCTTGATATGAGAAACTAAAAAATATTAAAACACCTTGATAAAAAGTATATATGGTTTTATGATATCACTATTAGTTTAATATCAAAATATCATGAATCTAAAGATTTAATATGAAACGATCATAGTGTATTGAATGCACACTGAGCCTACTCTGTAAATATTAACTTACCTTGACTCATTAGTCATTACATTATGGGCCTATTTTATAAGTTGTACCAGAGTGTAACTCACCGAGGTATGCTTGCTTGCCTCAAGATGAATTCAGAATGCATTTAATTTTTCAAAATTTCTAAGAAAATATTTTAGAATAATTTTAATATCTCTTACTATAGAGCAGCTATGAAGTAGTTACTCTTTCATTGTGTCATGTACTACATATCTACGTTATCCTTTCACTCAAAAACCACTATACTGATTGAGCTGAAATTTTGCATGGGCATAACACAGACCTTTGGCTAAAAAAATAGGCTAATTAAAACTACTTATACCAGTTAACCTAAAACACCAACTCATATCTCCTGAACCACTGGGGCTAGTGAGTCGCCCTTCGTGTGGGGGGTACCCACGGGTGCTAAAATTTGAACACCCCCATCCCCACCAACCTCACTACTCCCATACGTATATCCAGAACAACTGGGGGAGGGGGTTTCCTAAACTTAACGCTACTTTTAAAATGTACACATACAAATGTATATCCATTTGTAAATCAAGAAATTGATACATGGACTACTATTCACTAACCTGCGGCCTGATTAACCACTAGTCATTTACTAAGGAACAAACTCAAACCATTTATGTGCATTGATAAATAAATGTGACCAGTTTCTTTTTAACAAAATAAAAGATACATTCATAATGAAGGTTCTCGTATTACTTTGTCTAGACGCAATCTCCACTAGAAGCATAAACTTTCCTTAGCAACATTTGTGGCAAAGTCTGATAAGTAATCGATGTTTAGGAAGGGGTCACTTGACCCAGATGTGACCTCTACACGTTTCGTGGTCTACTTGGCTACCACTGCCCACTTACTTCTGCACTATTAAACAATAATGGTCACTATGGGAACAACACCCAAGTCGTAGTTCATCGTTGTCTGATCGGCACGCAAAATGATGTGGAAGGAACCAGCAGCTTCCAAACCATTTGGAAATACAACTTTGTATGCATAGTTTTATTTTTGCTACAGTCACTACGCAAGTTTTGTTTGGTAAAAAATAGTCAGACCATTTTGAAAGACAATATAATACGTAAATGCATGGTTTTATCTTGTTACAGATCACTACTCAAGTTTTGTTTTGAAAATAATACACAAACCATTTTTAAAAACAATATAAGTTTATGCAAAGTTTTATTTTTGCTACAAATCATTATGCAAGTGTTAATTTATTTTAAATACCCAAAACATTTGGAAAACGATTTAGTAGGTCTTTGAGTAGCTTTTACATTTTCCGATACCTTAGCTCATTCGGTAGCGTGTCTGTATACTGAGCTAAGGGTCCAGAGTTCAGTTTCTAGCATGGCCAAAAAAAAAGTACCATTGGATAAATGTGGGTTTCCCCTCTCACTACAATGAATTAACGGCCGAGGGCTAGGTGTCATTAAATACCTCAAATAAAAGAAAGAAAAATATCAATTTTAGTTAAAAATAGCTATGTAAGTTTTGTTTTGTAAAAAAAAATCTAATCATTTGAAAATATTATTTAGCTTATTTTTAAATACAGATCACTTATTTGTGTGTAGGAAAAAATACTTGGGACATTTTTGTGCTAGAAAAGAAAGATTTCCTACAGTAAATTGCGTTGACACGGTACGAGTATACTGGAACGAGTCAGACTCGTACATTTGCGCAAACAGAACACGAATGTTACGCGACTCTAGGTAGACACCCATCGCTAGAATAGATAGGCCTACTTGCTAGTCAACTCGAATCTTTAGAGTAAATTGGCACTTATATGCGTGAGAGGGGTAATTCAATACAGTGCCAACTAAAAATTGGTCATAGAATGAAACAATACAATTTATGAAAAATCTAAGTATTTATGGAACTTTCGATGCCAAAAAAATACTTTCTTGCTCCTTGATCAAAAAATTGAGTCATTTTCTTATAACACTGAAACAGAGATATATAGCAGACTTACCTTCCATGTGTCACTGTAGGAAAACACTATTTAGATAATATGAAAACAAAAAAAGAAAGAGAATTAAAAAAAATATGACCAAAAATAAATGTTTAAAAGATTTTAACACATCACTACCCAGCATATGTGTAGAGCACAATAGTGGTTGTAAAAATGAATGCAATATCTCCCTAAGATCGGTCATAATATAGTTTTAAGAGAAACTAAGAAATATACATTGTTACAGAAACATAATGGAAGTAAAAGAACATCACATTTATACAAAGAGCATATATAAAATAATATACACCATTGCAGAAATAATATTAGCTCAGTAATCGTTCATACCCTCATTTCCCGAACGTGAATAATAATAATTATATATAAATATATACTCTCTCCAAGTTTGAAAACTAATGTTTTAGTTAACTAATTTTCAAATAAAATATTCTGCATTAATAATAGTCTTACAAATTTGCAATGATAATTTATTTCGTATCTCGAAGAGTAGAGAAGATATGCTTAAATTTGTAGATATAAGCTTAGGCAATATAAAATACCTTTTAAGTCATTTTTGGAAGCAAATAAGATACAACATTATGTTTTTAATGTTTAACCGTATATAGATAGAAATTTTAGTCAAAATTATTACAGCTGATTTAAATATTAACGATTTTTTTTCCTAAGTAAACCACCCTTAGTTTTAGGGTTGGATCTATAATTTAAAAAAAAAACTCTCTGCGGAACCTTATGTAAACTCTAGATACCAAGTTTTAGCACGGATGTTAAAATAGTTTTGGTTCTAGGACGAGTAATTGACAGACAGATGCCACGGCAAAAACCACATTTTCGGGGTCAGAGGTCATAAAACATTGGTATCCATCAAATTTCAACTTCACTTCTATAAGCAATTCATTCGAGCAGGACCAGTACGAACACTTTCCGCTATTATTTTTTCTACTTAAGCCATGCGAGTAACACAATCTTGTCAACAGAACTCACCCGCTTCGGTCGCTTTATGGTCTAAGGTACTACTCATGCTATAGACTAGACTGCCGGACGCGGGGATATCGAGGTTCGATCCCGGTTAAGTGTTCCGAGGGTGGGTTTTCCTAGATGCTTTTCCTCTCTCACTCCACCCAAGTGTGGGTACACTCTCTTTATATTAAAACTCCGAAATCATTAAAACGTTAGTGTAATTAATATACAGGCATATAACTCGAACAAGTAGTAAGACACGGTGCTAAAAAACTCCGATTCGAGTCCACTAAAACAGAGCTGACTTGCGCACTTGCAACGCACCAAAGCACCTGTGTGAACCATATAGGTATAATGATTCATGCCGGTGGGCAAATCATTCATATTATCTTTATTATTTATTTACTATAGGTATTTAAAGTGCACTTTCTGAACCGAATAATGATATCATCACACGAGAATTTATATGAGCGGGATAGAAATGGGCTTACAAATTTTGCCGGGAAAGGTATTTTCTCATACCTTCTAGGGATCTTTTACATGCCACAATTGGCATGGGACAGACGGCTTTATTTCTCCTCCGAAGAAAATTGTGCTACTAATTTTTTATCACTCAATAAAAATCAATCAAAACCAGCGAGGTTTGAACCCACGCACATCGGGTCCTGAGGCGAGTACTTTACCTTTAAAGACTAGGTCAGCTCTCAATTGCATCTGGTTTTCCGGGGGTGACTAGGTCAGACTTCGAATCCCGGTTGGTTGCATACAGTAAGGATTTCCATAAATGTTTCCTCACTCTTCCTCAGCGCAAATCTGGGAGCACCGATCTCCCCGCCATCACTGGCAGTCCAGTCTATAGCGAGATTGATTCCTTGGAACAGGGGTTGGAAGCCTTGATGATATCGTGGGCCAGTTTAGAAAAAATATGGAGCAAAAAAAGTGTTCATTTTATATTTCTCAAAATATTTTTAGTCTATTTTTATGAACACAATTGCTTTTTGCTAAATCTTTTGTGGCCCAGATAAAATTGGTCGGTGAGCCGTAGTTTGTCTACTGCCGTCACAGACCATTCGAACACCAAAGCGGGTTACTTTACTATCGTATATATTTTCCTTTAAAGGATATAGTTTCTGTTGCTTCTATAATAAAGTGTACCTAGATACTAACAAACTTATTAATACATTAACTTGGATTATTAAGATAGATAATAACTCAAGTGACGGATACAACAGTCATTGGATACATATTTAAATGAATATAGAGTAGTTGAAAATTGACATTACATGCGAATTAAATCCGAAACTTACGACTTAACGTACCGCTACCCTCCACCAATGAACTATAATCAAAGAACAAGCCTTAATAAGGGACCATTCCTGGATAGCTTATTGGTAGAGTACTGACACTCAAAGATAGAGGTTCTATTTATGTTTCTAGATGTCAATTTTCAATTATTACATTCAATTTAGATTTAAAATATTAGATTAGATTGCCCCAAGCAGGAATGAGATTGCTTCATTTTAGATTTTTCTGCTATATTGGAAGATTAAGAGCGTTCATCATAGCAGGCCCAACTCGGCTCCCGGCTCGCATCTTCGCGTGTGCGTGTGCGTGTGCGTGTGTGTGTGTGTGCACGGTATGGGAGCAAAAGAGAAAATAAAACACCTACGACATGCTATAAATGTATGCAGTGCAGTATTGGAATGATTACTCGAAATTTTCCGCGGTGACGATGGGAGACAAAGCGACAGAGTTTCTTGTTAATAACTACATTAGATCTATATCCCCATGATGACAGAATGAAGATTTGTGCACAATGATTATGTGTGAAACCATTCTTAAATGCAGTTTTTATCCAAATATAATTTCATATTTCAACAATGTTCACTATTAGTAGCTTCTATTAACTCTTATTTCTACTAAGGTTTAATCAGAAATGATCCACGTGCAATATTGTTCATCTAAATTTACTATTTCTAGCCGACTGTATCATAGAGTTGATTGAGTTGATGGTTGAGTTGATTGAGTTGATGGTTAACTGATCAATTGATGGGCGGTAAACATCCAAGCTTTCTAATTATGTTTTTTATGAATCCAAGCTTTCGCTATGTTCAGGGTTGTGTAGGCCTTCACGGATTTAAAAAAATTAACTTTATTCGGACCTCAAGGTAATACAAACACAGTCAGGGAAAGAGAAGGGGTGGGGAGGGGGGAGGGGGGGAAACTAGAGGTGTGGTCTCCACTTGTGTTTTATAAAAGTGCCTGTAAAAACTATAATTAAAAAAAGACATCCGGATAATAGCCTTGTGGCTTCCAACAAGTGCCCCCTTATTCCCCCTTATTCCCCCTTTCCATCTCTGTCCTGTTCCCCTACCAAGGCGGCCCGGGTCAGTGTAAATGAAAGATGACCTCTACGCGGGGGTCCCCGGCAATAGCCCCAGCGGGGGGCCTCCCCTTGTTAGAACCACAAGACCGCCGCAGTAATCATGGTCGGGAAGGGGGGGGGGAGTACCAGAGGGGACACATACAAGAAGGGACTATTCGTCTCCTGTCTGACTTTGAATGTGATTTACTCGATCACCATATTCATTTACCACGTCATGGGCACAAAATGGAAGGGTGAGTCAAATTAGTATAAATACCACAAATAATTTAAACTAAAGCTTAAAACATATTAACAATAATATAGATTCAATATTATAGTAATTCTCTGAATTATCAGGAGCACAGAGAATATGGTGGTTTAATATTAGGACCACATTTAAGACCAGGCTTTCAACAATGATAATTCAAAAGGTGTGCCACCACACACATTAAAACCTCCCCTAAATTTCCTATTTTTGATAATATACTATCGAAGCTATTATTTATGTTGTTTTTCTCTCAAAACTTTTATGGATGCACCACTGTGCTAAGTTATTGACGTTCTTTTTCATCAGAGAATGTAACTCATCCCATCTCAGTGGTTAAGAGAATTTGCCAAATGTTTTAAGAAATACATGGTTTGATTCACGGTATGTACCAATCGTATATCACAAGGGAAATTAGGTTTCACCCCTCTCATTATGAATTAAATTAACATCTTGGATTTAGATTGTGTATTTATCCAAGAATGAAGTTAATAATACAATAATAGCAAGTAACGATCATAGTATATGTTATATATTACAGTTCTCACTGGTCTTTGGAGATCAGGGTTTAGTCCCGAACAAACCCAATAGGAGTAAGTTTTGTAATTTCTGATTCTACTTTCTCTCTCTCCCTTCAAATATTAATACATTTAACTAAAATTTCCCCTATCATTCCCACTGTTTTGACTAATTTATCCACCTATGATATTAACAAAGGGTTATTTAAAGTCTTGATATAATTAATAAGGATGAGGAGGTAAATTAATAGAAAATGCACCCTGATTAACGTCTTATAAAAATGATTAAACCAAGATGATAAATATAATGTGGATAAACACTCCCCGATGCACCCGCCGAGTTTATAGCCAGTCGATAACAATATTAATGCCTTAGACCATGTCACCATCATTTCGGACCATAGACTTTTGATCGATCATTATAACCACTTGAGCGCGGGTGTTTGGGTTTGGAGGTGTTTCGAAAGCAAGAGATTGTAAATGCGTGGAAGTCGTCGCGAGATTGTTATGTATGCCCCATTCTCGTGCACGATATCTCCGTACATTATTCGATACTGAACTCAGTACAAGGCCACTATTAGACCCCTACTGTGAGGACGTCCAATTAATGGTGACTTTAATCAAAAGAAGTAACCATCATGGAGTATTGTACGTAGTTTGGTACTAGCGTGGATTCTACTTTTACAGTAATGTTTATTTACAAATGCACATGAAAAGAAGATAATAATATTTAGCACTGTGTCTTACTACCCGTTCGGGCTATACGCTTAAGTACTAATTACTCTTATGGGTTAGGAATTGAGAAGGTTGAATATAGGGTTAGTGAGCCCGCATTTTCAAAAGAGCGAGAGTGGAAAACCATTTAGGAGAACTACCCTCAGTTCACCCGAGCGAGATTCGAATTTCGATATCCCCGTCCTCGGCAGTCTAGTTCAACACGAAACTTGCACTTTAGCTAATTACGCCACCGAGGCGGGTTGGGGAAGACACAAACTGCCAACAAATTAAACAGTGATTTTCCTGTTTAAGAAAAATTGGAACGAAACATATTGGGTTTGTTTGAAAAAGTGTTTGATAGAAGTGGTTTCAAATAAATTTTAAATTAAATGTATGTATTTATGTAATAAAACCAGGCCTGTAGCTAGCTACATTGTTTAAATGTCCAGCTCATTTAGTCTGGTTTGCCTATGACGAAAGTTAGGGATTTGAACCCTTCAAGGTGATCCGAGGCTATTTTTACGAAAATCGTTTAGCAGACTCCCCCCCACATTAATGCAAGTACACTTCCTCAAAATTCTACCTTTCCCATCCCTACCACACTAGTGTTTATATATATATATATATATATATTTATATATACTAGTATTTAAGACTGTCTTCTTCAAGACGCTTGTATTTATTCGAAATAATAAAATATCTTCATTATCAATTTCATCCACAAGAACATTTCTATGAACGGAAGCGAAAGGGCCTACCAATTTTGTCAGGAAAGGTATTTTCACATACCTTTCATAGTTCCTTTACATGCCACTACCCACATGAAACCTCAAGGTTTTACTTCCAATCCGAAAAAAATTGAGATAGGAATTTTTATTGCTTAAGACAAATCAATAAACCTTGGCTGGGTTTTAATCCATGAACATCGTGTCCTGAGGCCAGCACTTTACCTAAAGACCACCTGGGTAAACAATAAAATAATTAAATGAAATAGACTAATATGGAAACTATATGGAATTAATGAATATAATGGTTCCCAAAGAATATCATGGTTCACCAAGCTAGGCCATCAGATGTTTATTTTCATTATTATGTCGCTCCTGTATAGGCGATAACTTATCCTTTGATATTTAGTTATGGAACTTGATAGAAGTAATATGGATGGCCTTTGAAATAAATGTTTACTTTTTTTATATGGTTTTCCGACTGCCTCTACAAAATTAAAACAATCTACCATATAATTTTTTAATTTGTTTCTGTTAGTTTAGCTGTTTGAGGAGCCTCCAACTTTCATCAATTTCGTCGATCCCTATCCTATAAAATTTTCCAAACCAATATATAAGACTTGACATCATTTTCTTCAACCAATTTTGAAATTTTGAAATTTCAGTAGTCTATTATACTTTTTATTATTGGGGGTGGTCTTCCCATTGGCTTGAAATTATCTAGATTTTCTACCACACCTCGAAAAGTTTTTGAAATTATTAGTTCTCTTTCAACTCAGATCTGAATTTTAAAATAAAAATAAACTTCATACTTTTCAATCTATCCGTGAAATTTATACTTTATACCATAGTAAAAGCGTTTTTTCTCCTCCACAATTTTACTACCTCCAAACCCACTATCCATCTTTATAATATCAAATTTTAAAAATATTAGGTTTTTGGTGGTGTCTTTTTAGGCCCTTCCATCTCACTAAATTTCAATTCTTACCTCACCGATATTTTTAGTTTTGAAAATTTCCAGACCTGACTATTTCCTTTGACACAATTTTGATTTTTAAATGTTCAATATCTTCTGGTTATAGTTAATAAAATATTTCAATTTTCCAGTAAAGCAACCAATTTTTTTAAATGTTGATGTGAACTTATTTTCCTTTCAGGCTCCATTTTTAAATTCAAGAATGTTCAAACCTCCATTATGGTTTGGGGTGGTCCTAACATTTATCCGACAAATTTCAATCTTTTGCCACAAAGAAAATTTATTTTACCTTTGTCAATTTAAAACCCTCCCCACTCCTCCTTATTTTACCATCCCCCACTTATAAAGATAAATATTTCACTAAATAGGTTATTTAGAGGGTTCCTTCTATATTCTTGCCAATTTTTTTACTACCTCCTCTATAGGTTTTTTTTATAATCATATGGTTCACCTTCCTCACCTATCTTGCATTTGGGTACCGAGTGAGGGTAAGTTGATTTTAGTTTTAAAAACAAATTTTAGAATCTTGTTTACCATTTTTGAAAACCCCCACTTCAATACGAAAGGCATGGGAAATTTTTGGGGCCAAAGATTCGGCTCCTTTTCGAGTTTTTCAGATTTATGATGTCTCACATCATTCTCAGAGTCTCACGATACTTCGTGTAGAGTCTCAATCTTAAAGCTCACCGGGAAGTATGAAAAAACCCTTCGAAAGTCAAGGCCGCATTTATAAATATGGTACCCCTAGGCCACAGAGAATTTCATTGTCTGTGCCCTAGGCACATGAGTTACAAGAGCCACTCCCTACCCCCTCACAACCCCCAAAACATCATATTGTTATTTGTTAATTAACACAAATTATTAATTACTACTATTAATACTAATTATTAATTGCTACTATTTACAGTATATATCCTATAATTATTATATGATCACTCTGAAAAATGGTTGTTCTGGTCTATATCTGGCACAGCTTTGCAATTCGCATATGAGTGACTAAATTATAAGCACACATATGGCCATAGTAGACACAATAGAACTAACAACACACTAGTGGTTTATAACAAGCAAGCTTCAGCTACAACAGAGTCCACTATGTGTTGTGTGTATGTAGTGAAAATTAAGTTCATTCATGTTAAAGACAAAGGTTTCGGTTTCACATCTCGTGACGTCGTACCTCGTAACGGACGCTGCTGTAAACAATTTAATTTTTTAAATGTTGTACCCCTAAAAATGTCGTGCCCTAGGTACGTGCCTAGTCTGCCTAGTGGGTAGTGCGGCACTGCCGGAAGGAAAATCAGGCATACGTGGCATGGAGTTTATATATATATATATATATAAAGTCTGTTCAGCGTAGGAATTGTTTTTGAAAGGCCTTTTTCCCTACCAGAAATCTGTAATATAGTAGGATATTGGTAGGAAAAAAGACCTTTTAGAGAGTAATTCCTACCGTGAATGGAGTATATATTAGGTCTATATACATACACATATATACACGCATTTATAGTTTGCGTGGGTACATGAACTAATTACGCTAGTGTGTTAGAGATGAATGCATGAAAAGTGGACTCGGTGAAATTTCCGCTCAAATGGATTGTTGTGAAATTTGGGCTCAACCAGCTTGCCTAACTTAACCCAACCTAACCTAACCAATACCTTTGATCAAATGAAAGTTGCGAGCGTATATTTCACACCCGCCCTTTCTTTACTAATGAATTGTTGGGAGGGTCTAATGTTTCTTGGAAGTGTGAGCAGATATTTCACCGAGCTGATATTTCACTGAGTCGAACACTCGCGACACCGTTAGAGATGAGTACGCTTCAATTTGAAGGAAGTACACCCTCATTTTCACTGAGAGGGGGAGGGGGATAATATTTAATTAAGACTAAATTCAGTTAACCCGACTGGATTTTGAGCTCTGATTTATCTATTATTTGTAGGTTAGTATATTACTAGAACTACGCCTTATACCATTCGACCACCAAAATGGGCCTTAATGTAGGTCTTTAGAGAAATGAGTAAGGCTAATCATAAATTTACCAATACTAAAGAATAAGTTGATACACTTAGTGCCGTTGTGTGGGATATAAGTGAGTTATATTAAGTTTAGCTAGTTTTTGGACAAACTATAGTTCAGTTGCCTTAGGAGTAGTGGAAACTGACAGAAAAAGCTACCAGATCTACTTTCATATATCCATTCATGAATCAAAGGATATGTAAGACCTTGTGTTTATTTCTTGTCACAAAAAACAATTTGTTTTCCTTTTACCCGGTTTTACATATTCTGCTAGATGTCAGTTAGCAAGCACCGCTCCTATGGTGAAAACAACCAAACTTCGGGCAAGTAATTTAATTTTCAAAAAAAGAGAACTTTTGAATTAGGGTGACCTGGTGGTCTAGGGTTAAGGTGTCAGACCTCTGTGCTGGGGGTCCGGGGCTCAATCCTCGGTCCCGGCAATGATCTATCTGATTAACAAACCCTTCCTTCACCTCTGTCAAGACATATATTAATCACAACTTGTTAATATGTGGAATGTCAGGCCTCCAACGTGGTTTGGATCCCACGTTAAACTGTAGGTCCTTCATTTAATCTCACAATCACCGTACTGCTAATGATAATAGTAACTTTTGGCTTAGCAATAATATTTTTTCCAGCCGTAAAGTGAATCGAACCTAGAAATCTTTTATCAGTAGAAAGTACGCTACCAACCTAATTATGGTGATGGACTTATAAAACAGACTATTTAAATATTATTTCATAACGTAAATATTTCAACAAATATTTTGAGAGAAAGAAAAATATGCATAGATTAGTTTATCTTTCCCAATCCTAAAATTAAAATCATCTCTAATGTTTCACTAACTAAAACCAGTCCATATTGTGGCCTTCTTTCATAAAATTCCACTTTACCAAGTCCCGCTGAATTCCACCATTCTACCATTGGCTGCCACAGAGTGCAGTGGTCCGGGCACAAACCCAGTACAGCCAATCAGGAGGCTCCGATGCCTTCACGCCTTGTGACCTCGGCATGTCCCTCCGCCGCCCCCCTTCCCCCTCCCACCTAAAGTTCAACTGTCCTGCGCCTTGTGGACTCCACACACTCGTTCCGCCGACTGTTGGTCGGAGAGACGTAGGGGTTGGGTGGGGGTGTAGAGGGGGGGCGGACAAGAGACTACATCAACAGGTGAGCCACCGCCCCCCAAGAGATGGAATTCAATTTTAATATAAGCCTATAGGGGTGGGTGAGAAAGGCCTTCATTAATATCGGTCTTCTTTCAGTAAGTGTTGTAGTAATGGTATATAAAGGTTCGGGAATCGAAAAGGACCGGATTCATTGACAGCGAGTTTCATCAGGAACCTTTGTGACAGAGTATTGACAGGTTAAATATAACTTATTTAAATGGGAGTTTAGGGTACGTGAGAAATTGTCATTGTGTTTGCAGTTTGTATATAAAAACATTTTTTTATCAAAATAAGAGTTTGATTTTCTTAACACGGTGATATTAACAGTTGTTGCATATCTGTCAAGGACGTCCAAGAATTTGATGAAAACTTTGTCTCTTCATTTAAAGAGTGTATTATCTAATGCCACTATTCTTATGACAGAGTCAACAATTGTTGATATCACCATGCAAAGAAAATTCAACTTTGTTTCTGCTGGAACAATATTTTATTTATTTTCGCCAAAAAAGAACTTTTGATAAACACAAAAAAAAATCTTTTTCATGTCACCTACACTCAAGGGCGTAGAAAGGTGTGGGTTTGGGGGGTCTAAATCCCCCTAGGATTAACTGGACCCTCCTGGAACTTGTTGTACACAAATACATATAAAAAAAACTAATGTTTAAGTTTTTTACTCTTACTACAGTTTTAATTGTCGGCCTATACGTCATCAACCAATTATTAGTTGGTAAATATTAAAATATTCACCATCAAGATACACCTTGTGAAATGTACGATTGTAAAATTAGCTTTCCCAATATTTCAAAGAGTTTAGGCCTACTTCTTTTCTCATACATTCATATCCATTGGTAAACAAAGGAGATTTTTTGGGTCTGAGAAAAGTAGGAAAATATTTTTGTTATCACCTAAAAGAATCCTAGTTGAGGCTTATTACCCTTCTCCCAACCATTATCTCAACATATTTACCATAACGTTGAATGTACACCATACTTACTCAAAACATTATTTGGAAACTGTTAAGTTTGAAAGAAAGGGCAGGGTCTTATACCTCTCCCCTACTAGAAAAAGTAGCTTTCTGTGACCTTGCCTTCACTCCTACCTTAAACTGAGCCTGGGAGCTGTTCGTATCCTTCATTAGAACAATCATTGATTAGTTATCAACAAACATACAATTCACATGTGAGGTATGTCTGACAGAGTCTACGTATAATTGGTTAAATTGGAGGTGGGGGATTGGAGGATTCTGAAATAACATATTCCAGGTAAAATTTCCACGAGCTCTGCTTACCCTGGTAACACTCCACGGCACTTTAAATTGTGTTTCCAGTAAATATTGCATGTTTGGTCGTAGTATTAAAAAATTCACTATTGGTTTTTCCTCAGTAGTTGGATTTATTTTCTTCTTGCAACGAATTCAGATGAAAATTCTTAAATTGATATCGTCTCATTATTCGGTTCCTGTAGACTATGTAGGCCTGTAGACCACTCGTTATACGTGAGACGGTAACTGGCAGGTAACAAAAGCTTCTAGATCTACTCTCATGTGTCCTATCACCAAACCGTAGATGATCTGCAAGGTTATGTCGCTTTTGGCAGTCAAAACTTCTAAAGCTATAACAATTTGTTGTGTCGGTTTTTCTTTTAACTATTTTTACATCTTCTGCTAGTTGTCAGTTATCAACACTCCTATGGCGAAGATACTTTAGTAAGTCATGAAGGAAAATAGCTGACGTCGATATTGTTAACTATATGTAGGCCTATACTGCAATTTTTACAGAATGACACTTATCAGACAGCAATAAAAAATGCAATCCTTACAAACTAAATTCAAAACAACATCGCCTCTACCTTCACAACTCTAGTGGCATGAAATGTTTTAGTAGTGAATACGTGATAGGTATATTAATATGTTTTAGGGTTGAACCAGTGTCATTTTTTATCAGTGACATGATGTGTAGTGTTACCAGGGTAAGCAGAGCTTGTTAAAACGTTACCTACAATATTATATTCTCCCCCTTGGTAACCAATTGACCAATTATTCATAGTTTCTGCTCTACATAACTCACATTGGAATGTATGTTCGTGGGTGTTTTACTGGTTGAGACAACTCACAGGTGGAGATTAGACAAGCTTTGCTTCCCCTGGCAACAAGCCTCGCCACACTACTTTGTATATGTATAGCAGACAGGACTTCCTAGACATTAAGTTACAGTGACAGTACTAGCTTGTAACAGAAAATTAGTCTTCCATTTAAAAAAAATATCTTTTTAGCACTTCCAACTCCGCCATCAACGAGGTTACCTACCCACCAACGATTTCCCTTACGTAGTAAAAAAAAACAAGTAAAAAAAGACAACGTTAGCGAGAGAAAAGAGGCGTGAGACAAGAATTAGGCTCGTCGCCAAGAGACACACAAAACACACACGCCTGACCGTGTAGGACGAGGTTGAGCTCTTCCCACGTCATGAGACAATCTCCTTCCTGTCACTTCCATCTCTCAGCACGCTGTTGGCTGTTTCCCGTTCTTGTTGTAGTGACGAGAATGTGAGTAGTTCATGTCTCAATCACTGGGAGAGAGAGAGAGCTATCACTGTCGAGCCAACGAGGATATCCTTCACTGGCAGTATTTTAGGTGTACGATGAATCGGCCTATCGGTGTTATTATTATTATTATTATTATTAGAACCGCGTCTTACTACCCGTTCGGGCTATACGCACTTACGCTAATGTGTAATGATAGGGTGTATTGTGAGATGAAATGGAGGACCTACAGTTTAACGTGGAATCCGAACCACGGTGGAGGCCTGGTATTCCCCACATTTACAAGTTGTGATTAATGCACAGAATAGCTTAGCTCAGTTGGTAGCATGTCTGTCTAATAAGCTAAGGTTCCCGGGTTTGATTACTGGCATGACCGAATACTTTATCATTGGTGAAATGTGGGTTTCTCTTTTTACAGTGATGAATTAACGGCTAAGGTTTAGATGTTGTGTTTGTTTTAGATTTAAGTTTGTTTATAAGTTGTGCTCTGATATAATAAGTTGGTTCAGAAAGAGAACGTTAAATACCTCAAACAAATTAAATTAAAAACAGAAGACAGGATGACAATAGCTTAAAAACTGATTAAGAGCAAGCAAGCATTGCCAACATGGATTTTGTTTTTGACCTTATGATGTGACAACAAAACTAAACATTTTCTTAAACAACAAACAGAAAACATTTCCTAGTAACTTTTTTCTTGAGCTAACAGGAAATAGCGAAGACGTTGCACAAGGTTCTAAAATGTCTGAAAATGTTTCGGGGAGGGGGGGAGGGGAGAAGGGGGTGATAGAGGGAGGAAAAAGGTCGTTGGAAGATGTTTGTTTAGGGAGAGAATGTTATCTTTTTGGACAGAAACACCAAACTCGAAGTGGGCACTTCTCTCGTCAAGGCAGTCATTCAACAGAAACAAGAAGGCAGTCATTCAACAGCAACCAGTTGTATTAGGATCTGTGTGTGTGTGTGTGTGTGTGTCCTTCACCCCTTCCCCACTATATAACCTCCTTATAAACATCCTATATCGCGATCTATAGACGTCCGTTTCTGTATCTGCATGTCTGGTGATGACGTACAAGATGAGGGCCAACAATTGCATATTTAATCAGGGTCGTGTTAGGTTAGACGGAGTTAGTTGAAACTTTATCCATGATTATGGTTTTCACGACCCACTTTAGTGGTCACATAGTCTAGACTGCCAACGAACGGGAGATTAAGGTCCGAATCTCAGTTGAGTGTACTGAAAGTATGTGGGTTTTTTTCAAATTTGTTTTTCATTCCTCCTCCACGTAAATGTCGGTACACTTCCTCTATATTATTATTATTATTATTATTTAGTTAGCACATCTTATTACCCGATCGGATTGTATGCACTTACGCTTATGTGTAATGATAGGGTGATTGTGAGATGAAATGGAGGATCTAAAGTTTAACGTCGAATCCGAACCACGATGGAGGCTTGGCATTTCCCACAATCACAAATTGTGATTAATACACGTCTTGTCAGAGGTGAAGGAAGGGTTTGGCAATCAGATAAATCTGTGCTGGGAAAGAGGATTGAACCCCGGATCCCAAGCACAGAGGTCTGACACCTTACCCCTAGACCGCCCGGTCACCTCTTAAATTCAACCTTACTCATCCCTAACACACTTGCGTAATTAGTACATATGCGTCCAGCCTGAGCGGGTAGTAATATGCGGTGCTAAAAAATATGTTTTTCATCACTCAGTATAACACTAATTGGTTGGATATTATTAATGAACATACAGTCCAATATAAGTAAGCCAAATATGGTGCAGAATGAATGTATGATTGGTCAAATGGGAGCTGAGTGGAGGAGTTAAAGCAAATTCAACACACCCTGGCAACACGACACTACATTTCTAGTACCAAGGAGTAACTTAAAGTGACTTCTATTTTAACTTGGGGGGAGGATGAAGAAGGTAAGGGAGTGTTTACCATATTTTAATCTACATCCATGTAAAATAATTCTCCTGCAACCTTAACGGGATAAGATTCCCAAAATTTTGTTATACCTCAAAGGTTTTTCCAGCTACATTTTCCTATCACATTCTGGTAGGCCTACTTGGTTATAACCAGTTCAATCAATGCTTTGTATGATGCAATACAGCCCTGGGCAAACTATTGCCCACATGCCACATGAGGCCCATAACGTATTTTTATGCGGCCCGCAAGCTATATCCACGGGGGAAAAAAATCATAGCGTTCTCCCGAAGAGTTTTTGTAACAAACAACTAACCTTAAAATTAGGTGTAGTTTATTTAAGGGCGAAAAGAGTGAAGTGATTTTACTAAAATAGACGATAGCTATTTTGATTAAAATTCGTATTCAGGCATTGTTTATCATTAGTTTCATTATCAATAAATTGGCGATTCTCATTTTACCGAGAAGATTAAGTTTAGACTAGACCTACTTTACATAAGCGGAAGTCTCTCATTTTTATCATCTCTCTGTAACTATTATAGATACGAAACTACTTCCTATTGCAAATATGTAGGAATATTAAAAATAAACCTCTTTTAGCTAAACCCGTTTATAAAACCAAAAGTTTGAACTATAAGCAAATATATAGGCTAGTCTATAATTTTAAGGATGGCTTTTCGGGGGAGAGTAATGAAAGGACACATTCACCCATGTGGACAGAAATTTTCCTCTTTTTCAATGTTTCTAAAACAGTATTTAATTTATGATCTTTAACGTAATGTGGTGCTATGTTTTTCCACTATGTTTCTGTAACAATGAATATTCTTTTGTTTCACATTTCTTACGAATCGTAAGTAAATTTCTACATTTATAGCTAAAGTGCGAGAAAGTCTGCATTGTGTCCAACCTTATATTTAAATTCTAAATGACAACAAATTTACCCAGGTCTGATGCAATATATAATATAGCTATAATCATCGCCACGCGATGGATTGATCAAAAGAAGCTTACATTGGTTAATACGTGGACTAAATCAAAAGCTCACCTAGTCCGGTTGACCGGCGACAGGGAGGTCACGGTTCAAATCCCATCCAGGTGTATAATATGGTATTTTCAAGTTTCCCACTTTCCTTCCAAACAAATGAGGGTACTCTAACTCTTAATTTTATCTCACTTACCCCTGCCTAATTAATGTAGATATGCTTGAAGTTATGAAAAAATAAAATTATATACGCTGTGTTAAAAAGTAGACTGCTTATTAAAAATGTAGCTAACCGTGTGTCAAAAGTTATCAGCTAAAAAAAAAAAGACAGGAAGTGTTTCTATGAAAATTTGTCACAAAGAGAGACAAACTGATTTGATATTTTCTTTGCCTCCTTTACGGCCGTCAACCATTGATTAAGTTGTCAGTGAGAAGAAGTTTTGTTTACTTGATTCACGCTGAAAGATTATGGGATGGGAAGACAGGGGGAAGGTGAGGTAGTGGGAAGAGGGGATGTTAGAGTTAGCGAGAGAGGGAAGGAGGGTTACACTAATTTCACCTCGGTCTAAAAGGATCTCTTGATAGGCCGGACTAACAAGTTGACGTCCCTGACAACCGAGTCTTTCGTGTCGTAATTATAATTATAATTACAGAGCGCGTGTGCAAATTACTTGGCGATGAGAGTCCAGCAGACCGATGAAGATGTTTCGAGGAAAGCTGTGTTTACCTCGAGGTATTGTCCACGAGCTCTGAGTCAAAAACCCATTTAGGGAAGATATCTTGAGGAAGATATAAAACACGTGTAGCAATGGTATGAAAACACGTGTTGGGAATATTAAACACACGTGTTGGTAAGATATTAAAGCACGTGTGGGGAAGATTAAAACTCTTGTAGGGAAGATTAAAAACACGTTTTTGGAAGATTGAACACACTCTTTGGGGAGATTGAACATACTTTTGGGAAGATTTAACACACTTTTGGGAAGATTTAACACACTTTTGGGGAGATTTGACACACTTTCGGGGAGATTAAACACACTTTCGGGGAGATTAAACACACATGTGAGGGAATATATCAAAACACGTCGGGGGAAGATCCCAAAAACACATATGGGCAAAATATCAGAAGCACATACGGGGAAAATATCAAAAATATTCATGGGGAAACTATCTTAAACACGTGTGGGAAAGATATTAAAACACGTGTGGGGAAGTTTTTTTATACTATCACCACGTATTACTACCCATTCTGGTTATACGCACTTACTTTAATGTGTAATGGTAGGGTGATTGTGAGATGAAATGGAGGACCTACAGTTTAACGTGGGATCCAAACCACGGGGGAGGCCTGGCATTCTACATGTGGAAGATACATTTATGTACTGTACCTTAGAATAAATGTACACAAAACATCCAATAGCTTCTTTTTCGAGGACTAAGATGAAAATGTCTCTAAAATGTATTACACGTCTCATTCCCAAAAGGTGGTCATTTTGTCACAAAATATACATCTTGAATTAAAACACCGTTATTTCGTAACTAGGCTTATTAAATAAACAGGGTGTTATTATTCAAAGGCCTTAAGTTTTATTATTTTAGTTGAGGTTTTCGAATTGGTTGATGAGATATTGAGCTATTTGATGCAAAGTTTCAGTTTTAAATATTTTCTAGATGTGTCCTCAACTAAATGTATACGTATATAATGATAAATAAGATAATACAGGACGACACCTACCTAGACCAAAATGGAATCGGCCAGTTTCGCATATTAAACTGACCCATTCCATTCGAGTTTAGGTAGGTGATGTGTTGTATTTAGTATAGCGCCGCACTTAAGGCGTACTAAGTCAGACTATGAAACTGGCACTTAAAAGCCACATGGTGTGAATGTTTTTAATCGAGATATTTAAGGTGAGCTTCCTTAATATAAAATAATTTATCATATTAAATAAAAAATCTAATTTAATCTAGAGCATTAGACCTACTTCTGTGGCCGTCTAGTCTAACGACCTACTCGCACTAGACCAGACTGCTGATTACGGGGAGATCGAGTTTAGAATCTCGGTCGGGTGTATTGAGGGTGTTTTTTCCCTCCCAAAATAGTTTTCCACTCTCCCTCCACTCAAATGTGGATACACTTCCTGTAAATATAACCTTACTAATCCCCTAAATCATTAGCGTTGTTAGTACATAAGCGTATAACCAAACGGGTAGTAAGACGCGGTAATAAAAACAACTGGGCATTAAATATAATACTATAAATTCATCCCTAGCACCTCGATACAGTATTTACTAATTGTATAGTGGAAAAAACCACTTTACTAAACCTAATTGACTTTGTCACTATCACTCTGAATAGAACACCTAAATATTAGTATTATTATTATTATTATTATTAGAACCGCATCTTACTACCCGTTCGGGTTATACGAACTTACGCTAATGTTTAAATGGTAAGGTGATTGTGAGATTAAATGGAGAACCTACAGTTTAACGTGGAATCCGAACCACGGTGGAGGCCTGGCATTCCCCACATTCATTTCCCCACATTCACAAGATGTCTTGCCAGAGGTGAAGGAAGGGTTTGATAATCAGATAAATCTTTGCCGGGACCGAGGATTGGACCCCGGACCCCAACACAGAAGTTCGACACCTTACCCCTAGACAACCAGGTCACCTGCAACACCTAAACAAATGTTGTATAGGCCTACCAATAATATATTAACCATTGTTACAGGCTATTGGATGTTTTAAGATAACGTTTAGAGTAACAAAATACACCCATATGTATTTTGTTTTAACCATATCGTTTGAAAAAAATTAGTCAAAAACTCGAACAATAGAATTCAATTGCAGAGAGATTGTAAGACAAGTCAGAACTATTCTAATCCTCCGATATAAACACCTGGCAAATTTTCCTCTGTCTAATAGGCCTCTCCCTACACTCTTAGAGGAATCAGCTCTTCCATTCAACCTCGGGCGACTCATAGTGTATAGGAAAGATTTATTTTCAATATCCTAAATAAAGGTGGGGATGTAGGGGGCGTGAGATAATTTAGTATTTTTGTAGTATTTTTAAAACATAATATTTTTTTGATCAAAATATTTCTCTAGTACAAACATAGAATTTAATTTTCTTCGCATGGTGACCTAAACAGTTTTTGAATATCTGCTGAGGGTGTCATGTAATTTAATGACAAAATTTTTTCCTTCATTAAAAAGTTTGTCATCTAATACCGCTATGCTTCATGACATATTTAAGAACTGTAAATTAGACTTTTTACTGAAGTAATATTTTATATACTCCCCCCCCCCCAAAAAAAATGTTTTGCTATAAGAAATTCAAAAACACTGACCTTCTTCACGTCCCTTGTATTCCCAATTTAATACTACTCTATTAAATCCCTGCTAAGTAAATAACACGCTACACTAAGATATAAGTGTACTCTTTTCAACATATCCAATATAAATACCACCAAATTTTAATATAATTGTACCCATCTATATATAATAATTACTCTAACGCAGTAGGGATGAAGAAGGAAGCATTTTATAGGTAAGCTATCCACATTTGCTTGGAAGGAAAGTGGGAAATAATTTGAGAAAGCTACTCTCAGTATAACCAGACGGGTTTCCAACCCAAATCTCCACATCATCAACAGGCCAGTATGAATTAAAAACCACCCCCGTTGGCGATCAAGTGGACTATCGTACTAAGGATCACGTGGTCCTCGGCCGCATGTCTAGTTGACACGCCACTTACGATAGTAGCTACTCAAGATATGAAATACCGAAAGGTACGTCAGTCAGCCCTTGTGACGGGTCTTCCATCACCATCAACGTACCACGATGTCGTCCCGGACGTCGGGGAAGTCAGACCCTTAGTAAGGAGGATAACTGAAGGCTGTACGGTGTACCACGAGGACGGAAAGAGGGGGTGGGGGATGGTGTACATTATATAGCTATGTAAACATCTAATGTCCCTTACATAGGGAGAAAATTCAAGACATGTTCCTCGCAAGGACCCACACACTTCATTCACACCCGCTCCCCTACCATTCGATTTAACGTATTTGTTAGCTAGCCACACCGGTAGGCGCACGTACAAAGACGTCAATCTTATCTAGTATAGTTTGTTGGGAACAAGAAGATTAGTGGCTAGGGTCTCGCTAAGTGTAATGAAGAGTTTTTTTCCCACTTAAACGGATTACAACTCTCCCGCCAAACAGTTGCTGGCATATTTCCTCTAAAATGGTACCTTCTCACCTATACTTGCTTAAAATAAAAATATTCTGGTGATCTAGAAGATTAGAAATGTTCACCAAAAAATTATAAGTATTAGCCTTTTTCATCTTAAAAGATTTATTGTATCTGTATAATTTGATTCGCTTTTCTACCACTAGGTGGTTTTAACACTTCCAGAGGCGTTGAAACCACCAGGGACAGTTTTAACGCCATCAGAGGTAGCGGGTCAAAATGCTGGTCTAGACAAAAACTTATTTTCTAACTTTATAAGGGTTTCATTCAAGCTAGCTTGCTAGCGTTTTAAACGCTAGTGTAGAGTAGGCCTAAGGCATCACTCTCGTGTTAGACTAGCATAACGGCCAAGATCTGGACTGTTAATTCCGGTTGGGTATACTAAGGGTGGTTTTCCCTAAATGGGTTTCCACTATTTTCTCACGCAAATGTGGATAATTAATTACCTCAAAAATACTTACGTCCTCATCCCTACCCCATTAGAGTAATCATCCAATATCTGTGTAACCTAAACAGGTAGACACTTTGATATAAAAAAAACGTGTTCAAAACGCCCATTAGCGCATCCAGTCAGAATTGAACCCAGGCCACTTTATGCCAGTCTTCTAACCTATCTGTGAGCTTGACCTAAATCAGGCGTGCCAAACTTGAGGCACGATACATGATTTTATGCGGCCCACGTACCTTATGATGAAACATCATACAATATAACCCAATTCTTTTTTAGTCAAAATTGTAGAGAGAAAAACACCATTTTTAAATACCATATTTTGTCACATTTAATTACATTGGATCAAAATCTTTCATAGAGGCTCATTTAATGTATATAATATTTGATAGCAATCGAAACAGCTTCTGAAGGAAAATAGAGGACGAGACTTTATGTTTTATTTTTTAAATAATATTTTAGTGAAAAGGTATTAATTCAAAGTTATTTTCCCCTTAAAATGGTGAAACTTTTACGTTTTTTAACTTGGCCCGCCCATCCTTTTAAATTGTTAATATGGATCTTGAGATTAAACGAATTTCACTCGCGTGGATATTGTTTTAAAAATACTTACATAGCAAATACATGTTATTTTTATTCCTCCTTCAGGTCCACATCTGAAAGAATTATTTATAATATCCATAATGTGTGTAGAGAAATCCTTATGATCTTGGGAAAAGATACTCTTCTATATTCAGATTAGCGCGCCTGATTTTGAATGAGCTAGTTCCCGCATGCCTGTTGTTTATAGGTTTATGTGTGGACCACTATCTGTACGCCTTTAGCTACTAACGAATTTAAGTAGCCTATTTTTTTTAACGTTTTAGTAATAATACTTGTTTCTTTAGGCCTAAATGACAAAAGTTATTACCATGAATCCCTTTAAAAAAAATTAATACATGACCCAACTATTTTAAAATGTACAAAACTTTTTTTAATATACCAATTTGTTGAAGGTAAGGTTTAGATTAAAACTTTTCTTGTATATTTAAATGTTTTTACACTTAACAACTGCACTAATAATATTAACACGCATATATAACAATTAAGATTAATCTACATAAATATTCATAAATAGAATCAATTTTCACAACAAACATCTATAGTGAGAACATGTAAAATATACCTAGCTTTACATATTTTTTTCGCTCTTATGATTTTGTCTAGATATTTAGACTGCGTATATTAGGGTACTTTCGTTACTATCTGAATTTATTTTAATTTTTAGAGAAAATAGCTTAAGTTTCAGGCCTATGGGTTTTCTAAAATAATTACCATAGTTTTCTACCATTAACATATCATAAAATGTATGTTATAAAGTTATTGTTTGGCCGCAGTACACAAAAATATTAAAATACTAAAGCAAAAGTAATTCCGAAAGTTGCCTACTATCTTGAAACAGTTTTGTTGATTGAATTATATAATTAGTTCAATTAGTGATATCTTGAAATAGTTTCATTTGTTGCTACATTTTATTGTTGAGCAGATATCAACTCTAAGCGCATAGCAAATCTAGTCATCTTTTAACTTTAGGTACTTCTATCATTCTCTAAAAATTTATTTTAAATTTGTTTACAGTGATTATTGATAAGGGAGAAAAAAAAATGTGAGTAGTAAATATGTTGATTATTTATAAATACAAGGGAATGCCAGGCCTCCGCCGTGGTTTCGGATTCCACGTTAAACTGTAGGTCCTTTATTTCATCTCACAATCGCCCTACCATTACACATTAGCGTAAGTGCGTATAAACCGAACGGGTAGTAGGACGCGGTGCTAATAATAATAATATAAATACAATTTTTAACACAATATATTCTGGTGCTACGTACTTAATCCCAATTGGGCCATAATACCATCCACAAATAATACTAAATTAATTAGATAAAACAAATTAGGATTATTATTAAGTAAGTAAACCATGAGTTGAGATAGAATTTCAAATCATTAATGAGGCTAGGGGAGTAAGGGTTTTTAATACTAATCTTTGGGGTCGAAGTCACTTTAACGCTGAGCTAACTCTGCTCAGAAAATAGTTACTAACGTCATAACTTGATATGGGTGAATTGAGAAGGATATAATTATATATTATAACTAGCAGAAGTAGCCTACCTCGGGCAATGATTTTCTTTGCTCCAAACCGACATAAAAAAAACTCTTCCATTTTATTTCTTCCAACATAGTTTTAGTTAATTTAAAAAAAATCTAATCCAATTTTTTTTTTCAAGGGGTACATGTTTGTGTAAGGGACTGCTAATATTTAAATTTCAGACCTCTTTAAGCGCTAGATATCATGCAATGCTCATGAGAGACCAATTATTTATTTTATTAATATAGATAAATAAGACAGAACTAAGTTGAACCTGGATTAAATTGATTTGTTTTTATCATGTCTCACTACAGATCCTGGATACCCATTTTTAATCATCATCATCATCATCATCATCATTATTATTATTATTATTATTATTATTATTATTATTAGCACCGCGTCTTAATAACCGTTCAGGTTATAAACACTTACACTAATGTGTAATGGTAGGGTGATTGTGAGATGAAATGAAGGACCTACAGTTTAACGTGGAATCCGAACCACGGTGGAGGCCTGGCATTCCCCACATTCACAAGATGTCTTGTCAGAGGTGAAGGAAGGGTTTGGTAATCAGATAAATCTGTGCCGGGACCGAGGATTGAACCCCGGCCGCCAGCACAGAAGTCTGACACCTTACCCCTAGACCACCAGGTCACCATTTTTAATCACATTAGTAACCGGCCCCATGGTGTAGTGATCAGTGCACCTGGTTACGAGCCAAGAGTTCCCGGGTTCGGTTCCTGACTAGTTTCATGGGTATTTTTCCCGAAAGAGGCAGTACCCCAACGGTCACCAGGGTTTGGTTGGTTAGACTTAAATCAGGTTTAAGTTTTTCCACTGGTTCCTCACCCTCATACTCACTATCACCCTCATCTCATCCCATCGGGACATAGTAAGAACCTACACGTGGAGTATGTACGATTAGTATATTCGGGCGTCCCCTTGGCAACGATACATTATTGTTGGTTAATATTTCCACAAACTGGGCTAC
Organism: Timema californicum; assembly: GCA_902141385.1. Lineage (NCBI taxonomy): Eukaryota > Metazoa > Arthropoda > Insecta > Phasmatodea > Timematidae > Timema > Timema californicum. The sequence continues at coordinate 113,571 of CABFOW010001284.1, read as the reverse complement.
GATTGATGATAACCCAGATGCACAATATTACTATATCGCTAGTATGGTGAGGAGGATAAAACTTAAATTAAATGTACTCGCGTTACTATGGAGGTAGAGAGAAAAATCATTTATACATTTAAAACTGTGTTTACGCCAAACAGCTGTACAGCCTCAATATACTCGGTCGGAATTCTAGCCGAAAAACAAGACTAGATGGGACTTATAAGTTATTTAGTTCATCTGCCTACATTACATTAGATTTTACATTAATATCCGAATTAAAAATGTTAAAAAAACGATGAAAGGATCAACATAATAGAATAAAGTTCATAACGTAATAAACATATTTCCAATGTATTCATAAGCCAAGTAATGTGACTTGCAGTTGTCACTTTTGACTTATAGTGTCAAATTGTATTTCTGTAAGTCATAATAAAAGGCCTACCAATTATGATTGTATGATACTTTTTATTTATTATATATTATAAAAGATAAGAGAGAATACATTCTAACTATGGAATATGGAAAAACTTTCTAATATTATATTAATTTGAAGGTGAATATATAACTAAATATTAACATAAATAAGTAAGTCAGTAGAACGCAGTGCTAAGTATTATTATTATTGACATAAATTATTTGGATCATTCTTACATATTAAATACGTGCATTATGTTGCAAAATAGGTATTATTAGTTAAGTTTTGTAATTATTATTTTCACAACTTTTATGTAAATCCATGAAATATTTTTAAGGCATTTTAAGACAGAAAATATTTAATTACAAAGCAATAAAATCAAAACTCTTGTTAAAACAATTTAACGAGCGTTATTTGTAAGTAGTAATTATGAAAATTTTAAAAGATATTAATTATATAATTCATTCTTAAGAGTATAGTTTTATTTATTACCGCGTCCTACTACCCGTTCGGTTTATACGCTTGTGTATTAATCACGCTAGTGGTTTTAGAGATGAAGAAGGTTGTATGTATAGGAAGTGCGCCCGTATTTGCATAGAGGGAGAGTGAAAAATTATTTCGCAAAAAAAACCTCAGTACAACCAGCCGTGATTCGAACCTCAATATCCCCGTCATTGGTGGTCAAGTCTACTGAGAGAGTAGTGCTTTAGACCATGCGGCCATCAAAGCGTGTGAAAATAAATTAATGTATACCTGCAATAAAAACCTTTGTTCGAAAAACTACAACATTATTTCTTACATGATCCAAAATAACAAGAGTTTAGAAATAAAAAAAAGTCGAATATAGGAGTAGTTTCTGGGTGGTTGCTGTTGCATGTCTAGTCGCTGGTTCTCTTACAANGGGTTATGGTGGGAAGAGAAGGTGGGGAGGGGGATGTCATGGAAATTATAAGGGGGTAGGGGGAGACAGAAAGAGACACAGAAAACCGAGGAGGGGAAATTCAAGAGGAGAATGAAAAGAGGACTGAGTGTTTCGGTAAAAGGGGGGGAGAATGAGAGAAAGAGAGAGAAAGAAGTTTTTGATTGACAGATCCATGCGGCCAATCACGAGGCCGGAATGCTGATGAGGTTCACGTCAATCACGCAAACGTTCTGTCTCTTTCTTTAACTTCCATCTCTTTCTGGTCGACGGGCTAAAGTTTTACCAGCAAACGGTTTCTCTGTCCCTCTATACTTTTTTATGCCCCCCACCTTCTACCTACCCCTTGCGATCCCCTTTACCACCCGTTTTGGTTTCCTCGAAGTACGCCATTGAAGAGTATTTCAACTCGCAGCCCGTTTTGTGCCAGGCTGGTAGCTCGTACCTACAGGGGTCGCGCATTCCATACAGTCTCTCAGGTTATTTTGATGCGGTATTAGGCAGGCGATTGAGAAGGGGGAGTAGGGTGGGTAAAGATACGAGAAATAGGTGGGGGTTGTTACTGAAATACCATGCCCCGATGTTCTTCAAACACGCAATTTAGGGGAAACTGTAGCACGGAAGGTACTTTCACTCTAGTAAGATCCTATTTGATTTTTTTTTTCATTTTTTTTATCCTATAGTTTGGAACAGGACTAATGGCTCCAGTTTTAATTGAAGTCTACATAAATTCATTTCAAAGTATAAAAATATTACTTTAATTGGTATTTAAATAAAACCCCGCTTCGGTGGTCACGTGATTTAACGCGTTACTCACGCAGTAGACTAGACTGTCAATGACGGAGAAAATGCATTATGGTTTTCCACTCTCCCTCCACAGAAATGCGAGTACATTTCCTAACAATATAACCTTCCTAATTCCTGAAACCATTAATGTAATTAGTACATAGGCGCATAACTCAAACTGGCAGCAAGACGATGTACTAAAAAAAACTTAGTAAATTATTGAGCGAAATTAGCACACTAACTCATTCGCTGATTTATGTTGAGGTTTTATACCCGTTTGAGCTGCATCATATATATTATTATTATTATTATTATTATTAGAACCACGTTTTACTACCCGTTCAGGTTGTACGCACTTACGCTAATGTGTAATGTGTAGGGTGATTGTGAGATGAAATGTAGGACCTACAGTTTAACGTGGAATCCGAACCACGGTGGAGGCCTGGCATTCCCCACGCATCATATATAAATTGCTCTAATAAAGTATGTATCAAAACTGAAGGATTTAGAGGAAAATATACCCGCATTTGCGTGGAACGAGAGTAGTAACTCATATAGCAAATAATACCCTCGGTATATCCAGTCAGTATTCGAACCATGATCTCTTCAGCATCGTTACACCAGACTATATGAGTGCGACGTTTAATCCGTGCACCTACTTATGTGGGTGATGTATGCTATAGGTATGCTTGCCTACATGTGTGTTGTATTTTTGAAACTTACCCCTTGACTATCCACAACGCATCAAAAAAATAAAAATAAATGTTTAAAATATAAGCCTAATAGTTTACTTCAACTTAAAAATTCATTGTTACCCCCAAATGAGAGTAATTAAAAACTACACCCAATTATTAGATTAATAGTTTTTGGAAGACGCTTGATTTGACAATTTGTATTCTAAAAAGATTCTTGTTATGTATAAAAACATTTTTCCATAAAATATTTGACAGTTTTAAATACTCTTAAGATAAGAATATTTACTTAGGATTTTGAAGAAACTAGACTAAGCTTAATAATATTGATTGTTGCTTCCATGTCCTAATTTTAACTTTAAACATATTCTTCTATAAAATAGCATATGCTGATATAGCCTATATTTATATCCCACTTATTCAAATATAAGAATAATATTTCAGAAGTAAGTAGTCTACCCATAAAATGTAATGGACAAATATTGAACTTTCCATTTTATTACTAGCTTCCCATGTTATATTTAATAGTAACAGTAATAATGTAAGGTCAACTTCTAATAAATAATGAAGTATACCTTGACTTGTTTTTTTGTCAAATGCTTCTAGGAAGACCTTGATTAATTTTTTACTAAATCCATTTCATAGCTATCATTTAAATATAAACCGGACAAGCAGAATGTTTTTGTTGGGTTTTTAACTATTTTAAAGTTCGTTGTATTGTTTTTATTTTTACCATTGCGGCTTAATGTCCATTTGTGATACACGGGTGTTTTATAAAAAAAACGCTCATGTTTTAAGGATGAAGAAGGTTGAATTTATATACATTGTACCCGCATTTGCGTAAAGAGCGGAATACAACTCAGTACACACGACAAGGATATGAACACTGATTTCTCCGTCACAAGTAGTCCGGTATATTGAAAGAATGATGCTTTTGACCATTCGACCAACGAAACGATTGTATTTATTTTTATAATTTATGTATCTTTATCACTGCGTCTTAGCCTGCTCAGGTTATATGCACCTTATTTATGTAAATTCATTTTGTGAACATCTGAAATTTAAATTGTGTAAAAACCACTAGTTTTTGAAATAGGTAATTTAAAGATTTTCTAAAGACGATTGTATATAGGTCCTACGTAATGTACAATATTTAAAGATTCTAGATTTTATGACATCTACTAATTACTGATTATCATCATCATCATCATCATCGCCATTACCACGTCTTACTACATGTTAAGATCATACGCATATGATTATTACTCTAGTGAGTAGTAAGAATGAGCAAGCAAGTATTTTAGAGGTTATCTAACTGCATTTGCATGGACGCAGAGGAGAAAAACACCCTCAGTAATACTGATTGGGATTCGAACCCCAACCTCTCCTTTATCATTAGGCCAGCCCAACACAAGGGTGAAGTAGCTAATAATTTTAGAAGTAAAAGCGTTAGCCTGCTCTAATATTTAGATAGTTTTAGTTACATAATGTGTCAATGAATCAGCGAGTTATAGAAACAACATAAATCTAAAAAGAGATACGTTCATGGTAATAAGTTTACTGATCCTTTAGAACCATTTTTATGCTATAGTTTTGAGGAAATTAACATAAGTCTTTGTATAGTTGTTTTTTCGTCGCATCTTATAATTTTTTTAGCACCGCGTCTTACTACCCGTTCGGGTTATACGCTTTAAGTACTAATTACGCTAATGGATTGGGAATTGGGAAGGTTGAATTAGAGGAATTGAACCCGCACTATCATGGCGGGAGAGTGAAAAGCCATTTAGGAAAAACCACCCCCAGTTCACACGACCGAGATTCGAACCTCGGTCCCCCCGTCCTCAGTAGTCGAGCTCAACACGACACGTGCGTTAGCCAACTACGTCATTGAGGCGGTACACGCAGTTTAATGTAGGGAGAGTGGATCATTATTTAGGTAAAATAATATCATAGCACATCCATTCAGAATTCAAACCCAAGCCTTCTTGCTAGCAGCAAGTCAGACTAGATGAGACAAATGCCTTTGTTGGTGTTCCCACCTTAATGGATGGGAAGTTAAATTGTGCGTGTCTATAACTTCTAATAAAAGGATATTTGGAACAGCTTTTAGAAATTACAAACAAAATTTTGCTGTAAATATTGATATTTTACTTTATTAATATTAGTATCATTTTATAGGCAATAATAATATCTATCAAAAGAAACAGCTGCAGATCACATGACCTGACGTATAAATACGTGAAAGTAAATATAGTAACTTTTTCTGGACAACATGTGTTTATTTTAAATGAAATTTTATGTAATAAAAAGTGGTCTGCTTAGTTGTTGTTTTAGACCTAGCATCCGGCCACTTTTTTATTTTACTGGTGTTGCGTTTGGAAGCAAAGAGTTCCTCAAATGTCGGAAAAACCCACCATATAAAATTATTATATATGTATTTGACTATTATGCAGCTAATTTAAAGTAAGTCATGCATTTATAAAACCGCACAACATCAACTATTATATTGCTACATTCAAGATTTAGTTTGTGTCACAAAACTATTTATAATAAGTTGAGAAAAAAATGCAATAACCTTACCTTATTTCCTGATTCGAATAACCTTTCTAAAGAAAGAGTTCCATGTATAAAACCAAGCACACAAACCACTAAACTTGATCACTTTATGGGTTTAATCACCTTATAGTACACTTGATTGTTCCTGTATCACTTATGTACCGACACTGAACCGAAACTTAAGGCCCACCTCTAGTAAAACACCCCTTTGGTGGCCTCTCGAGTTCCACTTATTTAATACTGAAAGAAAAAAAAAAGAGATGGTTGTAAATTCATGTTAACAGTAACGAAGCGTAGTGTATGACTAGAACAGACTTCGCTTGCTAAAACGGTTGAACCGTGGAATGAACCAACCACCCAGTTCCCATTTGACCAGCTCATACACACATTATTTACATCCATGATTGTTTCCAGTCCGTGGCCTGGGTCAGTTTTTTATTCCAGTCATGTATTTTTTCCATTATCAACTTTATAGCTTGTGAATGTGGGGAATTCCAGGCCTCCACCATGGTTCGGATTCCACGTTAAACTGTAGGTCCTTCATTTAATCTCACAATCACCCTACCATTACACATTAGCATAAGTGTGTATAGCCCGAACGGGTAGTAAGACGCGGTGCTAATAATAATAATAATAATAATAATAATAATAATAACTTTCTAGGCCTGTCGTATTTTCATACGCCCTGTAATCTATCTTAAGACTAGGAAAGGCACAATATCCAGTCCCCAGCCTTCTACTTATCAATGTGAAAGAGTAAACCCATAATTTTAACAACTATAATTTTTTGTCATGCCAGAAATTGAACCTGTAAACCTAAGCTAAGTAGGCAGACACTCTACCGACTAAGCTAAGGTGCCCGACTACTCACCTTATGTATACTCCCAGAAACAACTACAAGGCTGGGTTTATGTTCCTTGGTGCTAGGTTAATAAAAGCTATAAAAAGGTGGAAAATTTCACAGGTAGACTACATCCACCCAGAAAGGAAGGAGTTACACCTTTACTCAGCAGTTCTCAATTTGTTTCGTACCATTACTAAAAAAACTATTGCGGACCCACAAAAATATTTTGTTTAGCCGGGTTCTACTTAGGGGATTAATGTATGATAATTTTAAACTTTGAGATATTTTATAAATACATAATATTTAACAAAGCATTTAATTTTAATTAAAAATGATTTAGTAAATAAATAGAACCATTATTTTTAAATATAACACATTTTTTTCCAAAATAAAGTGTTTATATTAAGAAGAATGGCGTTGTTTAAAATTTTAAAAATCTTTATACTATATCCTATAATAACCTGCTTTACCCACTTTGGTGTTCACATGGTTTAAGGCATTACTCTCGCAATAGACTAGACTACTGAAGACTGGGAGATCGTAGTTCTATTTCGATTGTGTTTACAGATAGTGGCTTTTCCTAAATGGTTTCCCACTCTCCATACAAATGAGGATACACTTCCTCTCAATTCAACCTTACTCATCTTTAGCACTTTAGCGTATTTAGTATATGTGGGTATAACACGAACGGTACTAAGACGTGGGGCTAAATATAATTTAAATATAGTCTATATGTACAGTTAAAACTCTTGACCCGCCTTGGTGGCGTAGTTGGCTAACGCGCTAGTCGGGTTGAGCTTGACTGTCAAAGACGGGGAGATCAAAGTTCGAACTTCGGCCGGGTGAACTGTGTAGTTTTTCCTAAATGGTTTTCCCCTCTCCCTCCAAGCAAATGCGGGTTCATTTCCACTAAATTAAACCTTCCTCAACTATTAATCCATTAGCGTAATTAGTACTTAAGCGTATAAACCGAACGGGTAGTAAGATGCGGTGCAAAATAAAAACACACAAAACAACTCTTGAGTTCGGCAACTGCCGCACTCCGGCACGTTTCGAGTCTTCCGCCATTAGTTCGAGGGTCAGCCATGGACTCAGGGATCCCTACGTCTCCAAGGAGTACACATTGACAAAAGCTGCCTATACCTATTCCACTATGATGCAGCCATAGTGTAATCGGTCACGGTAAGACCGCTAGCTTTCATGAAAAAAGGAGGACACATTTTGAATAATATTTTTACTTTTTCTCGACCCCTGTAAAAGAGAAGTGTTGTAACCGTAAAAGAAAAAATCGGATTCAACATTTTGATAAATGTTGACGTTTCATGACCCTCTAAAACAGAAAAAGTGTTTTTTTTTGTTTGTTTTTTGCGATGACGTTTGTCTGTATTTCTGCATGTCTATAGCTTGGACCAGAGCCGAAACAATTTTAACTTATATAGGGCCCTATGTCAAAACTGGGCATTTAGGGTTTTCATAAGATCCCACCAAATTGTTTTTGAAATTGTATATCTAACTCTAAATTTAAGAGTAGTTTACTGAAAGGCAAGAAGAGATAAAACCAATTTTCTACCAAACTGCTATAGGGATTTTTATAAATTTTGTTTCTAAAAATTGTTTAACATCACAAACAAAACGGCAATTCTTGTTTTACCATAATAAAGAAAGGATTCTTTAAATAAGCAGAAATTTCAAGGGTGATAATATATATTTAATAGTACTACAAATTTTCAAAGATAAGTTACTTACTATCTCAAATAGTTGTTAAGTAAGCTCAAAGTCATTTTCATGAGAAAATGAGAATATCCATCTTGTTTCTAATAATAAACACTGTCTAGATATAAAAGGTAATCAAAATTGTTAGAACGAATCCTGAGAAAATCGATCTTTTATCTTTGCCCTTTAATAAAATACCCTTAAATTTAGGGCTAGATCTAATTTCACCCTCCAGGGGAATTTTAGGAAATCCTTCTTGATACCAAGTCTTATCTCAATCGTTAAAATAGTTTTGGCTCTAGCTCAAGGTAAAAACAAACAATCAGACGTCATTGCGAAAACCTCTTTTTTATTTCTGGGAGTCATGAAACGTCGACAAATCTCTTTTTTTTTTATGAACACAATAGTTTTCCCTCAGAGATGTCGAGAGAAAGTAAAACGTCTGCGGCGTTTAAGGTGGATTTGAAAGGGACGCGAGAAAAGGTTATTAATTGTGTTTGTAGATTTTATAGCAAATCATTCTTTGGTCAAAATAAATAACATATTGATTCAGTAGAAACATAGAGTTTAATTTTCTTCACATAGTTATATCAACAGTTCTTGACTCTCTGCCATGTAAATAGGAGCATTAGATGAGAATCTTTTTAAATGAAGATAAAAAGTTGTACATTTATTCCAGAACAACCTTGACAGATATTCAAGAAATGTTGAGGTCACCATGTGAAGAAAATCAATCTTTATTGTTGTATTTGAGTAATATTTGATTTGTTTTGACCAAAAAAGTGTTGTTATAAAAACTGAAATAACACGATTTTTCTCGCGTTCCCAAAATCCCCATATTAAAAGTTTGAGAACCACTGGCTGGAAAGCAAATGAAACAAACTACAGTAGCCCCATGGCTTCTTTGGTGCTGACTGACAGCTAACAGCTGACAGATGACAGCTTTAAAAAGTTACCAGACCAGTATTCCTACTGCCGAACCAGATGATCTGCAAAAACATGTGTTTAGCATCTGTCACTTTTGACAGTCAAAATTTAGGTATATAACTAAATGTTTACTGTCAGAAGTCAGCTGTGAGCTGTCAGTCAGCACCAAAGAAGCCATAGGGCTACTGTACTTCCAGTTATTTCTACTATAAAGCGTTATTTGGCGTGACTATACCTTGAATGTCTCTAGTGATGTCTCCCCCATGACGAAGAACGTTGTGAGCCCCCGCCCCCTCACCAACCTCTCCCTAGTCTCCCCCCCTCCCCTCCCTATGCAAGAAGTGTACATTGTACCGAGTTGACCATGGGTTTGAACCAAGTTCAGAACTTGTCACGATCACCGGCCCGTGGCTACAAACTTTTGAACCTTTTGTCTCAACTTTTACACCCACCCGCCACCCTCATACTCACCCGCACCGGCTCCCGATGACCCTCGTTCAGGCTTCATCCACGCATCACGCATCAACCCCACACTCACAGCGTCTAACTTTACCCATCTCCCTCTATTTCTCTCTTCAACCCATCAAGTATTTGCTTGGAGATTTCCTGAACCTACCCTTATACTCTACACAAATGGCATGTAGCATAATGTATTAAAAAAAGTAAATGCAAATGATGTTGCATTTCTATGATCTTCTATAATCTCCATGTCCCAGTGGCATGTCGTGAAAATTTGCCAGGGTAAGCAGCATTAGTTTAAACTGTACCTGAGAATTGTTCACACCTCTAAGTAGAGCACTTGTTTGTCGGGTACCGAGAGTAGTACATTCCCTTGTGAGGCATATAGAGCAGAGCCTATGTATGACTGGTCAAATTGGGCCCAAATGGGTGAGAACATATCACAGGTGCAGTTTTAACAAGGTCTGCCTCCATTGCAACACTCCACGACACGCCACTGCTATGCCCTCAATATTTTCCTATACCCTCTATGATCTTCTATGTCATCTATATTCATCCACTCCTTCATCTACAACCACTCGCGACGCCCAAATATATGTCCTAATCTTCCAGAAGTGAAGCGCGAGATCAAACTAAAACAAATACAGATTCTATAGGTCGTTTTAACTTTATCTTAAAGCGAGAGATTGTATAATTTCGTGAAATATAACTGAAAATATTAAAATATTAGTAAATACTAATTAATAAATTAATGGTAATCTACAAATGCTTCTAAAGATGTGTGCGACCACTTTACTAAGCGGTAGACTAGGTGAAACCCTCTTACCGACCACTAACGAGCAGTTTTGCCAACGACCATATAATTGTTGTAGCTAGATTAGTACCAGAAAGTCACTAGATTGTTGCTGAACGAAAAACTGAAAGTAGTCAGATTTGTCACCAAACCAAAAATGCGCACATTAATCTGAACTGAATGTAAGATACATCAGTGGACTGGGGTGATCCTCGGATTCGGAACGATGTCATTGTGATTTACGGATAACAAATAGATAGTTTTAGAGCTTTTCTGTAGACGAAGCAATGCATTACGCATTATTGTAATACGATAGCTCATTAATCAAAATTCTACAGTATTAACATTTAAAACATTGACTTGACAGAAAATTAAGGAAAGTTGCCGGTTGCTACATTAGTCTTTAGGCGCTAAAAATGAAAATTAGTCGTTTTAGACCCCTAAAAGTCGCTAGGTCTAGTGACAAAGTCGCTAAATTGGCAAAACTGCTAAAAGTCAGCATCTTGCTTATCCGGGTTGGACCTTTGGACGTCTGATAAACCCTTATGTGTCTGTCACACAGTTCACAAGCCCCAGTAGATCACAACGGCCAGCCTCTTGGGCTATTGATCAACATTCCTGACGGCTAAGCTAGAGGTCCTGGATTTGATCCCCACTGGTACCATGGATATCTTTACCACAGGGTTATTGCTTATATGGTTGCAATGGTCCGGTTAATTAGATTTAAGTCAGGTTTAGGACTTCTACTGGTCCAACATAATCATAATAATCATCATCATCATCTCTTAGGGGTCGAAATAACCGCACCCAAATCGTGGCCCAACTTCTGAAGACGGTTACATACCCGTCACTACCAGTAGATGACTAGGAAGGTCAATCTGACAAACCCTGGTGGCGTACGCTAAAAATAAAACAAAAGTAAATTGAATCCACTTACTAAATACCTACGTAATCTCATAGAACATGATTGGATGTAAGCATGTTAAAACTATATCAGAATTCGCTCAAAGACCGGATGTAAATACCACAAAATAAAGGCCGATTCACACAGAATGCTAAGCTAAGCTAAGCTATGATTTGCTCTGCTAGATTCTTAGAAAAATAGCGGGCCATGTATTTAAATTGGTTCACATAGAAAGCTACGCTATGCTATGCCTTGCTACGCCGCGCTGTTTTTCCGATTGCTGGCCGGGCAGTTTTTCCATCTCCTAGCTTACGTTGCGCATGCGCATAACACAACTTGAGCTCCGTGTTGAACAGACGCAGTGTTGGTTTGGTGAAAATAGCTGAAAAAGTGTTGAAATTTTGTTTTCAGTTTGTTTCACGTGTATTTAAGTAACATTCTATTCAGGTTTTATATTTAATACATTTTTTGTATGGAAATGGAAGCGTTAATTGAACGAGTCAAACCTCCACCTCTTAAATTTTCTTCGTCTTCCAAAACAACTGCTAATAGCAGCATCTTCTTTTCCTAAGTACAATAACCTGAACTCAAGCAAGACATTTTGGAGAACTCCATCATAATTAAAATTTACTGGAGCAGACCAGAAAGAAACAACAATGAATTTGGGAGAGAAAAAAGGGATCATTGCTTAGCTTAGCGATGAGACACCAAGTTGACAAAATCTTAACATAGCACAGCACAGCATAGTTTAGCATTCTGGGTGTATCGGCCTTAACCTTCAGTGTACTCAGGTGTCTAAGGCCCTTATTCAAGATCAGATTAAAACATTTTACCTTATGCAGCTGGAAATAGCAATTTTCAAAATACTATTATCCATAACCGAAATGAGTGGGAGAGGTTTTCCCCCCGTGTGGTTTTACAATCTCTTTCAAAGCCAACATTAGTATACCACTTTAAATTCAACTCCTTAATCCTTTGACGATATGAACATTTTAGTTTTTAAAACATAGTATGTACTGAAATTAAAGCATACACAAAAATGTAATTATCTTTTAAACAGATTTGATGTATTGTCCATAATTTTGAATTGAATTAAAATTTCAATAACTATGATAGCCTATTAAATGTGCCAGTAAGAAAATAAAAATTTGACCTAAAACAGAACACATACATAGAGGAGCACATTACTTTCCCATTGTTGTGTTTTTAAGTGAAATTTAAAATAGAAAATTTAAGTTAGTTTATTAACTTATTTAGACATGAACGCGTAGGCCTACTAACAATTAACTAACGAATTAATAACATTAGTAGGCAGTGCTGAATTAAGGGGAAGGAGGTAGGGGTTCACGGGGGACATGGCCCCAGTCCCCGCGCTTGAAGGGGCTCCTATAATACCAAGCACAATTTTTATCACCCAATTTTAAAGTTTTTTAGTACAATCAAAATCAAGCAGACATACAAAACCATAACCGACTGGCATTATATTTGCTGTAGAAAACTGGTGGATTATTCTTGGAGAAACTTTTTTTTAACGCGTTTACACAAAAGGATGTCTTGAGTCGGAAACTGCTAAGATAGAATGTTACTGCAGGTAGGCGATATTTCTGGTGGAATAAATGCTCCCGTTCCCTACCAACTGTCCAGAAAATCCACATACATTATTGTGGAGTGCATACGATAAAGTTGTTTTTTTAACACACAATAACTAAGTCTCTGATGCTACTGTTTGTTTTGTGATTGTTTCAGAGAATGGCCTTCCTCGTAGACTGCGCACCGCCTACACCAACACTCAACTCCTCGAGTTGGAGAAAGAGTTCCATTTCAACAAGTACTTGTGTAGGCCGAGGAGGATTGAGATAGCGGCCTCTTTGGATCTCACAGAGAGACAGGTGAATGTCACACTGCCATGAAACAGCTGGTTAGACAAGTCTTAAGAGCCCATCTTACCGCCGATTAACCGGGAGTTTATATACACCCTATTAATGGTAGGAGAGGTAGTAAGCGACATACCATATGCAAGTGCATCTATGTTAAGTTTTTTTTTAGTATCTCGTATTTCTACTTGTTCAGGCTATACGAATATTTAATAATTACTCTAATGAGTTATGGATGAGGAAGGTTGAATTTAGAGCAAGTGTAGCTATAATTGTGTGGAGGGAGAGTGGAAAACCATTTAGGGAAAACCACCCTCAGGACAACCAATTGGGACTCAAACCTCTTTTTTCCTGTAATCCAGCATTCTAGTCTAACACGAGAGTGATGCCTTAACTATGCGGCCACCGGAGAAGGTTTTATGTTAAGTTGTTGTCAATTTTGGCAGAAAAAACTTTAACAACAAACAATTTCGGTGGTTCGCTTGTATAATGCTTTACAAACAGGAGCCTCTAAAATGCTGCGTTCACCTCATGTATTAAGATGATGAATAAAATCTGTTGATGACGTCATGCAAACATTGGTTGTGTTCATATGCGGTTTACAAAATATTAGCGGTTTTTTATAGCTCTTTCTCTCGGTTGTAAAAAAAACATTTAGTTATTTTCTGCACAATAATATCTCTTGTTGCCACAACCATAAAACCAAAATTATAATAGTTCCAATGATAAATTTGGTTATTTCAATGAGTAATGAAAATGCCAACTATACAGTAATTCTTAGGGAAGTATTATTAGGAGGGTCTATCAACAATTTATATTGATAAAATAGTATGTCTGAGCAAATAATTGTTTCCTATTAGGTTGACATTAGTCACTTTCAGTGAATGCTTGCAATTAAAAACCTTCTTCTAACTGTCAGTCACCACCTCTCCTACCGTAGATAGGGTATACAAGATTATGTTTAAGACATAGCTCGTATCGAAGTGGGGGTTTCTGGATTTTTCACTTGACAACCTTATATTAAAATGAAAAAAAAAACTATTCAACTAATCTCAATCCTACTGTTGTCAAATTAGGAAGGCATTTTAAAAGTAGTATTTTATTTATTTAGTTTAGCACTATGTCTTACTACCCGTTTGTGTTATACGCTCTCTTTTATCTAATTTTCCTGTTAAACGGCCGTTAGAGGAGCTACATTAACTGGTTTGCACTGGTTATTCAATGTAGGGCACATTAGAACCAATTTGCACTGGCTACTCAATGTAGGATCCATGGGAACTAGTTTTCTCTGGCTACTCAATGTAGGATTCATAGGAGGTAGTTTGCTCTGGCTACTCAAAGTAGGGTGCATGGGAACTAATTTGAACTTTTTACTCAATGTAGGATCCATAGGAGCTAGTTTGCACTGGCTACTCAATGTAGGATCCATGGGAACTAGTTTTCTCTGGCTACTCAATGTAGGATTCATAGGAGCTAGTTTTCTCTGGCTACTGAATGTAGGGTGCATGGGAACTAATTTGAACTGTTTACTCAATGTAGGATCCATGGGAGCTAGTTTGCACTGGCTACTCATGTAGGGTGCATGGGAACTAGTTTTCTCTGGCTACTCAATGTAGGATCCATGGGAACTAGTTTTCTCTGGCTACTCAATGTAGGATTCATAGGAGGTAGTTTGCTCTGGCTACTCAAAGTAGGGTGCATGGGAACTAATTTGAACTTTTTACTCAATGTAGGATTCATAGGAGCTAGTTTTCTCTGGCTACTGAATGTAGGGTGCATGGGAACTAATTTGAACTTTTTACTCAATGTAGGATCCATGGGAGCTAGTTTGCTCTGGCTACTCAATGTAGGATCCATAGGAGCTAGTTTTCTCTGGCTACTGAATGTAGGGTGCATGGGAACTAATTTGAACTTTTTACTCAATGTAGGATCCATGGGAGCTAGTTTTCTCTGGCTACTCAATGTAGGGTGCATGTGAGATAGTTTGCTCTGGCTACGCAGTGTAGGGTGCATGGGAACTATTTTGCACTGGTATCTCAGTGTAGGGCATATATAATGACTGACCGCTGTCTCTTCTCCCCAAGGTGAAGGTGTGGTTCCAGAACAGGAGGATGAAGCACAAGAGACAGACGCTGAGCAAGAGCGGGGACGAGGCATCGGGAGGAGACGGAAAGGACTCCCCCACTTCAGGGGGAAAGAACAGCAAGGGATCTTCTGACAAGTCCTTGCTCCTACTGCAGGACGACAACTCCAAGAGCTGCCAGAACTGCGAGCTGAGTGTCCCTCCTGGACCAGGAGGTGTCACAGACCAGGCAACCCCCGTGTCCCGAGTTCCAAGTAATAACAACAACAACAATAACAACACTACCAGCTTTAATAACAGCAGCAGCAACAGCAGTGGTGCGAGCAGTGTGGCGAGTAGCATAGGGAGTTCCTTCGACAAGATGGCGACAGAGGAAGACTCCAGGTCAAATGATTTGACGTCACCTGGTTTGGGAGCGGTGAAGAAACTCGGTATCCCTGGTGACGTTGTAGTTAAAATAGAGGTAGGGACTGTTAAGACCCCTCCGGGCGGCTGCAAGGACTCTTCAATGGTGCAGCCACCCCTTTCTCTTCAAGACGCTCCAGTAGCGCCTCCAGGTACTTTGACGCCTTCGTCGACTCCGGGAACACCTCAATCCAGCCCTTTAGGGATGCAACCTCCCTGTAATAACCCCCCCGTGGTGAGTAACCCGTTAAGCTACCCTCTTACAAGGCCTAGGAGCTCTCCATCAGCGAATGTCCCTACCATCGCAACGGCCACCGCAACAGCGACGGCGTCTGTAACAGCCGTGCTTCAGCAACACGGTAGTCCTTTAATACGAGGTGTTTGTCCTACTAGCTTCCTTCATCAGCCTCACACCGAGTACAGAGCCAGGGCAGACTTCAGAAGGGGTCAAGCGCAACAGCAGCAAGGTTGTTACAGTCCTCGGGAGATGTATCAACACTCCAACCAGCAGCAGCAACATCCTCAGAGAGTTGTTTATCCTCAAGAGACAAGCCCCTATCTTCGCCAACCACAGAACAACATGCATCACGCCACAAACCCTCCACCCCCGCGTCTAAACGGAATGCACGCACCGGTTACAACGCCTAGGAGTTCAACCGTGGCTCAGCAACATCACAATCCTCGTGCACCCTACCATCAGCAGGCACAACAGCAGCAATACCACCCCCAGAATCAGACAAATTCTTATAGTCCCACTGTAGTTGCTTCATATAACGGATATACCCATCCCCAACAGACCACTCCTACGTCGGAAAATCCTGCTTACCATGCTGGTTATCATCAGAACCGTTCTCTCGTTAATAACCACCCTTCATACCATGGTTATCATTCAGATTCTCAAGAGTCTTATCACCACGCGGGCACTACCAACTCTTATCCTGGGTATCATGGGGCTATGTACCCTAGCACGAGCGGAGGAGATAGCATGCACCATCAGAACCACCATGGGGCGATGCCCAGTGACAGTTCTGGGTACTATGGGGAAGGTATTCAGCAACAACAGCAGGGCTGCTACGGTCCGGAATATGTGACGGGGAAGGTCCATTCCCAAGGTCACCCTTACTACGAACAGAACACGCATCAACACCACATCATTCACCAGGGTGGGGATGCGTCAAACATACCTAGCAACTACGTCTCCTCGCCGGATCCTTTCCCGATAAACGGGGGTGGACCTCCGACAACGCCGGGGGCTACAACCACGGCGACGGCCATAGCGGCCGCCACCGCTGCGGTGATGACGCCGCCGCAAAGCGTCCAGACTGAGGACAGTTATGGGTCGTACCACCATTTCTACGTTGAGCCTCATCAAGCGGTAGCGGTGCAGCACCACGTTGGTTCGAACAACCCGGGGTCAGCTGAAAACAGTAATAGCTCGTCGGACTTTAACTTCCTGAGTAACTTGGCCAACGACTTTGCGCCCGAGTACTATCAGCTCAGCTGAGATCTGTTACAACTGTAAATACTGTTAGGACTTGCGTAATCCATCAAGCCTCTATTCCTTTTGTTTCCTGCACCATGACGCTTCAAAAGATCGAGGATACAACAAAAAAATCTTTAATAAAAGCCTATTTAAAAAAAAGACATAAAATTCTTGAAAAGAGAAAATATTGTCTTCTTTCATTTTAAACTGTCAAAGAAGTGTTGACAGGTATTTTGAAATTTCAGCACACACGATGACATTTTAATGGCTCAATGCTTAAATTATGTTCCTTTTATAGTCAATGTATTTAATGCGCTTTCATGACTTTAGCAACTTGTATTGGTCAAATCAATGTAACGACTCACAAACAAATATAACTCTAGAGCAGACACAACTCCAACTGCCGCAGCTGTAAGTTCATCACTATGAAAGAGGAAGCCCAATTTTAACAAATTATACCATTTTTGGCCATGCTGAGGATTGACCCGTAGAATTTTAGCTTATAATACAGGACCCACTAATTAATTGAGCTAGTGTGCCAGACTTTCAAACTCTTCCCAATTATTTTTTACATTGTTTTCAAAAATAAATCAAATATGTAGATAACACCGGAAAATATAGGTTATTTTATAAGATGCTTTTATATTTAAAAATGTATTGTTATTTATTTAACTCTTAAATATTATTATCGACAAATACAACTATCAGACTCCATAGAGCAAAAATATTACAATCCAATTTCAAAGGTCAGTTTTTTTTCTGGAACTCTAATTTTGGACCCCTAAATAATCAAAGAAATTATTTACACGTGCATTTTTAAGGTTCAAACGCATTGAGCTTTATAAAGTCGTGATGGGAGATTTCGAGCGTCGCGTTTCAGTCGTAAATACGTTTACTTATTTTTTTTATTAATATGTGGATTTAGTAAATTATTATTTATATATTATGTAAATAATAAAGTGTGTAATAGATTTGATTAGGAAATACATTTTATACCTAATGTTTTATGCGGTCATTTGTATAGAAAATTGTTGGGCTATTTATTTTTATGTCATCTATGTGCTGAAATGAGAATCGATGCTTAATTCAACCCTAGCTTTCTTAGTAACGAAAAATCTCTCCCTCCCAATATTATTACTATATGAATAGTGTTGAGCCGGAACAGAAATATTTTGTGCACTGATCCTTAACCCAACAAAAGGAAAAAAATTAGTTTTTTTTATATATGCACTATTTTATCTTTCTACTGTATGGTAGAAGTCCTACTCGATCAAATACTTCAATTCTGTTAAAATGTAACATAAATATGGTTTCTTATTTTAAGTATTATAACATAGCATTTCAGTTATTTTGTTTAAAGCTGTACACAATATTAACAGCACGAACATCGTTAGAGGTAGTACAAGAGGTACATGCCCCCCTTACCTCAATAATCTGCTCAATTGGAACATTCTTTGTTCCGCGAAAGAAAGAATGAATTGGCTTATTCAGAAAATTCACGTTTGAAGCAACACATAAATGTTCAAAGTACCGGTAGCTCTTTATAGGAATTATTAATTAATTCCGCTATAATATTATTCGTATGTTTCAATTACTAAGAGATAATTTATATTTTTCGTTTGCTAAGAAATAATTTATATATTTTAAATTTAAATTAAAAATTATTTCGTTCAGTCTCCCTTAACAATTAAAAGGCCAGCAAAGCGTATGATTTACTGTTTTATTGTTAGACATATTTATATCGAACCAGAATCCAAAACCAGCCATTTGTTCACTTATTAAACTAATCTTAATAAAATGCAAATGTTAAAATTTGAGCTATCCATTTTATTTCAATCAATAACATTAGTAGTTTTCTTTTAATCATATAATCCAAACTCTTTTCAATTAGAAATGACAAAAAATATAGGCTCATAAGTAACTTGATAAAAGAGATGAACCACATTAAAATAAATAGAATACAAATGTTTAAAGTGTAATTTAAAATGATATTTGTTACTTTACAATTTAATTTCAAAGAACTAAATCTTTTAGGAAATGAGCAGTGAATGAACGTTATTTGGTAAGTGAAGTAAGTTTTAGATAAATGAAGTATTACTACCACAATTTAAAACATAAATTAGATTTGTGTTTAAAGAAGATTAATTTTTACGCCACCATTATCTGCGGTATGTTAAATTAGTGACCACAAAATATCCTTAAAATTGAGATCACTTTTAAGAGTATTTTTTATATTAATATGTACAGTTTATTATTTGGGATATTTATTAATCCATACTCTTAAAATTTACTAATGATAAATAGAAGTACGAATGAAAGTAAAAAAAAAGTGTTGCTTTGAGCCTAAATCCATATTACGCTTATTTGTTTTATATGTACGATTTGAAAAGTATATTAAAAATTTATTCGAATCAATTATTACGTTATTTCCTTCTAAAAACATATATTTCCAAATTGTATTACTATGGGCATGGCTTATTTTGACACTCTAACATTATGGAATACGTAAAATATTGTATCTAGCTTAGCTAAGTCAAGCTTATTAAGAAAATGCACAAGATATTTATATTTTTTCTTTTATTCGACTGGGCACTATTTGACTAAATCAAGTGAGATATTAAAGCAAACAAGATAAAACTTCAATAAATCTCAGAACCATATAATATAATATATAAGAAACAATCTCGTGTTTTAGTAGCGTGGCTTCCATGGTGTTTACAAGACTACTGGCATTCCTGAAATGCCTTAGGAAACAGAAAAAAAAAGTGAAATAATATTTAAAAAAATAAAGGTAGATTGTATTTAGTGCGAAAAAAATAAATGATATTGTGATTTTGTTGAGTATTTGTTTATAAAAGTAAAGAGTTCAACAAGTATTCCTAAGCATGTGAACTTTCAATTAAAATAAACACAATTTAATAAAATAAAATAAATTGTGCACATTTAACAGATGGGGAGATGGGGGAATACAATTTTGGAGCTTCTTATGTTGTGAAATGCAAGCAAAACTATAGTTGAAAACACATGTTTCGATAATCTAGCACTTTTACTTATATTAGAGCTAGAAGATATGTGTCATGGATTATATACATATTTATACTTGAAAGTACATTTAAAATATTTAAAGCTATAGCTATTTAGTATTTTTATAAAGGTGTCCCAAAATAAGGTATTGCAGTCAAACACATTTGTAAAGTGGGTTGAATATGATATGGATCCTAATTCATTTACTGTGCCTGCAATAGACCAATAGATATCTATTAAAATGTATAGTAAAATTGAGAAAATTATCATATTTTAAATAAATGGCCCGCTACTTTCCCAAGTGTTGGTATTAAATGTATACTAGTATTTTCTCGCCGCCTCGTTCTCATCTTTGAAACTAAATAATTATCACAGCCCATAAACTGAGTTCACAAACGAACGCAATATCTTCCTAAGAGCAATCATAAGTTATATAAACACATTGTTACAAAACAAAGAACATCACCGTTTAACAAAGAGCATGAATGTTCACTCTTCTTGGGTTTTAAGATTGTCCCTCTACATTTATTTAACTATTTCAATTTTCTACCATACGGGAAGTGTTTTATTTAATTAGTTTAGGAAATTTTTGGGAATACAGCTTTCCCCCTTTTTCAACAATTAATTTTGAAATTAGATTTTTTTTAATAATGTTTGGGGTGGCTCATCCTTCCAAATTTCAAACTTCTACCACAATAATAAGTCATTTTTTAAATCAATTTGTCTTACAATCTTTTCAGGTTATATGCATATTATATACTAATTACGATATTGAAATTGGGAAGAGAAAGGTTGAATTTTGAAGAAGTGTAGCCACATTGGCTTGGAAGGAGAAAGAAAAACCATATAGGAAAACCATTATCAATACACCCGACTGGAATTCTAGTCTCGATCTCTCTGTCATCGGCAGCTTAGTCTAATTCGAGAGTGATGCCCTAGACCTCGCAGCCCCCGATGCAGGTTCAGTGATAAATAGTAATTTACATAATTTTTTTGTAAATTCTTAAAACCCCATTTCACCAAACTCCAATTGGAAATTTCAAATTTTTAGAAAGTTTTGGGGTATTTGGAGTAATCCCACTACATTCCTAGTATTTTTTTAAAAAAAATCTAAATCTTTTAAAATAACCTATACATTGGTTTGGATGACTTGTGTTTGAGGGAAAAAAAACATATGTTTTTTTTACTAGTCTGATTTAGCTCTTTAGGTCTCTTGGTTTTGAATTTATTATTATTATCATTATTATTAGCACTGCGTCTTACTACCCATTCGGGTTGTACGCACTTACGCTAATGCGTAATGGTAGGGTGATTGTGAGATGAAATGGAGGACCTACTGTTTAACGTGGAATCCGAACCACGATGGAGGCCTGGCATTCCACACATTCCTGGATTTGAAGTTATAAAACTTTCACGAATACCAACAAACACACAGACATACATACAATAATACACATCTTTTTATTATTTATGTTATGAGTGATTATTTGTTTCCATTGTAAGACTTCCCGTAGTTTATTAGTTAGATATAAAAAGACTAAAATGAATTAGGGCAAAATTAAAAATAACTGGTTCACATGGTTGCGGCCCTGAAGAGCGCAGGTACAAAACAGTACAGTCTTGTAGTCCCAAAATAGAGCGTGTACAAAACAACCAAGTGTAAGGTTTCACAGATCGCGCAAGTGTTTCGTGACCTTTTAGCGACCTGTCTATTCGCCAGAACATCACAAGAGGGGCTGTATTTAACTGGGTAACAATTGTATGGATCGCGCAAATAGCCTTAACGTGGCTTTTAAGTTACTGGCATGGAGTTTTTAGGTTAGGTTAGGTTAGTTTATGCTAGGTTATGCTATGTTAGGTTAGAGAACAGTCAGATTGAAAATATTCTCAAGGACTAAATTGAACAGCTGTTCAATCCAGTAGCCTACGCATTTCTGCAAAAAAAAAAAAGGAAACATATACTCAACTTTTTTTTACGGCAGCTAAGTATTGCGCTTTTAAGAGGTTGTGCTCTTTTGCACCAACCTTTCGCTTGCGCTATTATGTACTCACGCTCTTCGGTAACATATTCGGTTCGTATACGCCAGTTTCCCTAAGTAATACCACCACACCCACTACCACCAGCACTACCACTAACACTACTAATAATAAATAATAATAAAAATATTGCCAAGTTTAAGAATGTAATGGTCCTTCGTTTGGCATCCTTCCACATCAATAGTTACACAGCTTAAGATGAGAAGGGAGGGAAATCGAGAAAAGTTAAGTGTTTTTCCAGTTTTTATAACAACTTTTTTTTTAATCAAAATAAATCAAATATTGTTTCTATACAAACACAAAGTCTAATTTTCTTCACATGATGAGTGACCTCAAAATATGTTGAATAACTGTCAAGAGAGTCCTATAATTTCGTGAAAACTTTTTCTCTTCATTTAAAAAATTTGTTAGATAATATGCTCATGACAGATAATCAACAACACTGTTGATATTAGCCTGCGAAGAAAAATTATCTCTATATTTGTTTAGAAGCATGATTTGATTTATTTTGCCAGAAAAAAATATTTTGTTATAAAAACTGCAAAAATACAGACCTTTTCTCACGTCCGCTGCATCCTCACCTTAATATTTTATACTCATAATATGTGTAGTTTTCCCCAAGAATGTGGTATACACAAAGTTTTATATCTCTTTGTTTATTAATTCTTTATCAACCCAAATAGGCTCACTATGAATGTAAAAAACAATAGATACCAAGGTGCACACCCCAAATATTTATCAAACTATTTATTTAAAGTTTAAATTTGCTAAGTCAACTTAGTTTAAAGAATTGCTACCAAGTAGACACGTGGTCTAAGTCATTAAGATATAAATATTTGATATTTTTTTTATTATGCCCGAGGTGCACACGGTTTCATGAAGAGGACTTGAAAAACGCCATCTTTCTATTTTTATTGCGTTTGGACTTACACACACTGGAGTTAAAAGGTTTTAAGGGATCAAGATCTCAATATACTGTCAACTCGGATTATAGTGTTACCATTATGCAGTAAAATGTTTAGTTTAGATCTCCTAAGTTCACTGACACCTACATTAAATGTGTTTCCTCTTCCGTAAGCTAGAGGGGTAGGGATAGACAAAACAAAATATTAGAATAGTTATAGGTAGTAGATTTATCGACATATATTTCTTAAGGAGACTTACAAAAAAAAATTGGGATTTTGAAATTTTTACATATTTAAAACACAAATGTAAGCACACTATTTCTAAACGTCCTCGCTTGCTGATGAGATTACGTGATTATATATAGCTTATCCTTTATTCTTTATTCATAAATATAAGGAGTACATCAGAAGAATTCCCATCTCGATCCAATGAGTACTTTTTGAGTTTACCGGAAACAAACTAAGTACTCATAGGATTGAGACGGGACTATATATATATATATATATGTATACATGTATATACATATGTTTGTATATATATATATGTGTATATATATTCAAAATTCTTAATTTTAACATAAATCCAGAGTTAATGTTGAATTATCATTTTTAGCTAAAATCACAAACTATTTATAGAATTATTAACACAGTTTGTATTTTCCTTATAAAAAAATTTTTATCACTGATTTACCCTAATTAAACTAATTTTAAATCCATTTAATAATTCAAAACTATTTTCATAAACTAAACAACAAATTCGTGTTTATATTTTATGCTTCTTGTAAACTCGTTGCTTAAGTTTTCGCTATGTAAACTCACCACTATCGTAAAATGTATCATTACATTATTTAATGAACTAAACATTTAGTGCGTGATTTGGATTTACTTGTTCGATGTAACAAATTATATTAATGTAAATTACACAATAGGCCTACTAGGCAAACTATAACACTGTTTCATTTTTAAATCGTATGAAAGTAAAATTGACACTATGGACACAAAATCTATAATTATTTAAATCTAATTTATAAAATTAAACCTCTGTTAACAGTATAGGTTACGACTAAAATTGCCCTTGCATGTAAGAAATTATAAAAATTAAATTATTAAATGTATAGGTGAATGTTGAAATTGTTGGTTGTTGATACTTACAATTTAGGTTGCCATAGAGCTTACAAGTTAAAGCAACGTCAAGGTTTTGAAAAATGTAAACATTGTTAAGATTTATAAAATAATATTTGTTGACGGGCCATTCCTAGGACTTCTTATGGGATAATTGTCTTACCCCTCTACTATTGTGTTCATTATTATTTGTATTGTACAATATTTTGAAATAGCTTACATTATCAATCTTAAGATGTTGTTTGAGGTAATTATCTTCGTAATTTTTTTTTTGTCCAAAATTTTTGATAAACGAATATTTAAAATCAGAGTAAAAAAATACTCATCAAAGAAAATACTAGGAAAGACCTATTCTAAAACATTTTTTTATAATTCATTACAGTGTTTACGAGTTCTCAAACGTGAAATAATTTTAATTAGGTTTAGCTTCAAATATAAACTATCACCAACATAATCTCAATATTCATTTAAAAATCACGATACAGACAAATTTAATGGTTGTAGTGGGTTTTTTAAACATTAAAAACAAATGTAAAAGTTATATTCTAAACGCATTGTTAACAGATGCTTATATTAATTTGCAAATTAGGTTTTTAGTTTTATTTTGATGGTATGTCTATAAGGCCAATTTTAATGTTGTACAATTGTAAATATGAAATATTGCTTTTAATTGAATTATTTAGATCCAGTTAAGGAAGATGTGTGTTCAAATGAGAGCTACTGTAATTAATGTTTTAGTTAATTTAATTTTTACATTCGTATATTGTATTAAACTTTATAGTACTCTATAAATAACATTCATATAATTTAATAAATCAACTAAGTAAATCCTAATCCACCATATGTTTGTTATATAATTAAATAATTTAATTAACATGATAAGCTGATAAAAATAAGTTTAAATAGCAAATACATAGTGAGAGTTTACCTCTCTAAGCTATATAATTCCAGCTATAGTTAACTTTAAATTGTAATTGTCACTAACCAAATACCAACACTTGTTTATAAACATCCCGCAATGTTAATATAATTTTATTTACATTTGAAAAAAAAAATCAAAGGCATAATATATAAAAAAAAAATTTCAAACACAATATGATTAGTTTTGTAGATTATAGTTTATGTTTAAAAATTCACTGTTCATACTCAAGTAAAATTGTATTACTTGCATAAAAATGTAATTGAAACATATTTATGCATCGTCGTCACAACATAATATGACAAAAATCCATGTCACATATCTTTCTTCAAATTACGCTGAACTTATTATAGTGTTTACTATCAATACTAGATAGTCAATGCAATCATTATACTAATTAGAACTATGTTATTGTTGTTGTTCCTTCTTAATTTTTTTGTTGTTTGGTGTAAATATTCGAATATAAATATTGATTCTTATTATTATTATAATAATTTACTAAATGAAAGTTTTATTATATCTGTACATTTATTTCACCCGACCCAATAATAATATCATAAAATTACAATATTACTTTTAAATAGTATAGTAGTGTATTAGTATTACAGGCAATCATTATTTTAACCAGATTGATAGGAACTATCTTAAGATGAACCTAAGTTTATAAAACTAAATAAACTAGCTTAATTATTTGGTTTTCTTGTTCATGATCTTTAAAACAATATTTAAAATAATTAAACATAAATTTAAGATATAAATAAATGTGTTATATTTATAACCGACCTGTTAAATAGTATTTCAATAAGATTCTTTAGCGTAAACATTTAACTAAACCGAAATACAAATAAAATAAACATTGAGTAAAACTGCTACACCCAAATATGTTTTTAACGAGTAATATTTTAACGTTTAAGTGTTTGGCATTAGCTTTTTTTCCAAAGAATTTAACTTTGTCGCTAAACAAATAAAACACGTGAAGTATTTTATTTAATGTGATGCTGTTTTGTGGACCACGTTACTATACGAAATATCGAATATGGGATCGCTTTGATAAGCCTTTTTGAGAGGGGATGAAAGATAGCGCAAGTTAATAGACAATATTATTTCAGTTTTTATAGAATTTTTTTAATGCACTAAATAAAATACTGATTTAGTAGCTGCGGTTAACATGATTTTCTATATTTAGCAAGCTTAACATTTCTTGAATATCTGCCATAGGAAATGTGGAATTGGATCCTTTTTTCAATTTATTTAAAAAGTTTTTCATAATAATATTCGTGATAAATATTCAAAAAGGGTTCAGATAGCCAAACAGAAAATTAAACTTAACGAATTTGTTAAAGCAGTATTTTATATATTTTGGTCAAAACATATTTTTCGTTATAAGCACTGCAAAAATACTTACCTTAATGTTGGAGTGCAAGTAATGGGAGAAAAATTCATTGTTTTTGCAGTTTCTATATCAAAACATTTTTTTGATAAAATAAATAAAAGATTGCTCCATTATACACACAAAGTTTAATTATCATCACATTGTGACATCAACATTTCTTGATTACCTATCAAGGGTAACCTGTAATTGTATGACAACTTTTTCTCTTAATTTAAAAAGTTTGTCACCTAATGCAGCTATGCTCATGGCTAGTGATTGAGTTTGGAGATTTAACAACCGGAACGGAAACTAGCAACCAATAATTTCTTAATCTATTTTACAGCATGAAACTATTACATTGTTAATGGGGATTTCCCTTATGTCTTTTTCGGTAAACCATTTAGCCAGTTCCTTTTACTAATAAGAACATGACAGTTTGTGCATGATAAATATAGATCTGTAGCATTCCCAAATACATACTAGCGTATTTTGTGTTTTATAAAAGCTACTGATAAAACAAAATTAAAATATGTAATATTAATTTATATAAAGGCAAAGGGTTGTTTACAATTTAATAATCAATATTTAAAAATAGGAAGATGAATTAAATTAATTTCATTCCCAACAATATTGTAGTTTGAACTTGCCAACATAATGATTCAACGTAGCATGAAAGGGGTAAAAAAAACGTCCAATGCAAGCTACAGTTTTCTACACACGTTCATTTTCATAAAACTTCTCAGTCATTTTTGCGAAAAACATATTTTCACGCTTGTTATTATCATATTCAAGCTGAATATATATATATCAATTTTTAGTGACACTTATTTTCTTAAGATTACTTTGTAAACTGATGTGTTTGGTTACGAATGTTAGGATTTGTATGCATTTTTTGGATGAGTAACTTATACCAAATCAAATCTATTCTTTTGCGAATTTCATACAAAAAAAGATCCATATGTAAAACATTTCTTTCTGCATATATTGCATATTTTAAATATTCTACATATTTTATTAATATTACTAAATTTCAAGTTATTTTATATTTTATTTACGATAAATAATAGCAGTCATTTTATATTCATAGTGTATATTTTATTTTGTTCATTTTTATTTCCCATCGCTTTCATTCTTGTAAAAAAATAAGAAACTTGAAACATTGAAATAGGTGAAGGATACCTATCATTATTGGGGAAAATACTAGACTGAAATTAATTGAATTACAATGAGAGAAATATGCAATCTAAGACATTACCCAATCACTTTTTGTAAAGTAAAAAGAAGTTTCATCTTAAAAAAATTTACTACAGATGTGGCAAATCATGGCACCAGTAAATTTGAAAAATTCTTTGTTTTACATTGTTATGAAAACTTATGATATTGTTAAGAGTTATTATTATTTAATTTATATGAAAATTTTTATTTCAGTGTAAAATGCTTTGTAACAAACCTTTCTTTAAACTGGTATGAGCCACCGGATATTCTATTATTTAATGTAAAGCCCTTTCTTTTACGTGCAAATTTTAATCTATTTAAGTATTTTTTTGGACCATACCAAGACAGTTATTTCATAAAAATTAATATTAGCAGTATTACTTACGTAGTGGAATTTCGTATACATTTGAATATTTCACTCATTACATAGGCCAATTTTGGGACTTTAATATTTGCATGTAAATTCTGATTCTACTGATTAGGCTCAGTTTTTATTAAATACGCTTAACATTTCTAAAGATCCAGCCTCCAACAAACGGACACCATTTGTCATTTTTCATTTCATTCAATGCAATAAATATTTTGAAGAAAAATATGTTTAGTTATAAAACTTACTCGGTAAGAAAATATTGTAGCTAGCTTGAGTAGATAAATAAAATTTTACTCGAAACATAATCTATAAAAAGAAATATGTATACTTACGAAATGTGTGTCTTTACTTATTTTAATTTTTTTCTCGTTTACTTGGGGCACATATTTCAAAACTTCAAATAGTTACGGTATTTACACTGTTAAAGGCAATGTGAAACTGCATGTGTAATTCTTATGCCTACGAACAGAAACAGCAAATGCCCTTTCTAAAATTAATCCCTACAATAGAGGCTACAAAGGGGAGGTGAAAGGTTAACGTCTGTAAAATATTTTTTGTGTTCAAGTCATTGTCTTGTTATATGAATCATCGTCTCCGTTGAGAAGCAAATTCTTGGAAAATCTAGTGTATTACAAAATACAATACACTATACAGAAACTTAGTAGGATCTGGGTTAATTCATACTAGAATAGGGATCCTTTTGAAAAACGGTAGGAAGAACGAAGAAGTAGTGCTCTAATGTGAAGGTGGAAGGTTTTAAACTTGTGTTGTATTGACCGGAACGCTCGTATTATATTTTCTTATCAACTGGAATGACGTTCCGGTGCGTTCCGGCTCAATTCGAGCACTACTCATGACAGATAATCAAGAACTACTGTTGAAATCATCGTGTGAAGAAAATTAAACTTTATGTATGTACAGAAGCAACATTTTACTTATTCTGTCTAAGAAATGTTTGATATAAAACTGCATAAACGTTTACCTTTTCTCGCATCCTCTACACTTTCATCTAAAGGCAGCCGCCTTTGTGAGTGATAAAATATCAAGCACCGTCAGGCCACGTGGTTTAAAACACACTGGCCTGTGTCGTTTTCTGGAACCACTTCTCTATTCTGTTCAAGCTTATACTCGCTTTCACCTTTCACTTTAGACCACCCTGTGTCATGTCAATAAGAAAGAGAGGAAAGAAAAATATGAAACTTTTTATCTCAACGTAAAGAGAAAAGTTCGCTGTTAGTCCATCTTAAAATTTCCTGTTGTGGTACTATCAAAAAATTACTGTATTTATTAGATAAAGGATCAATCTAGAGCCCTTTTTCATAAATCTTACTTACAACTACACAAATATATTTTTGCACATAATTTTTATATTAATAAAATTCAAACCATAGGGAATTAAGGAAAAAGAGCCCTGTGATGATATTTCTACTTTTGGCATGAACCATATTTTGAAAGAACGCATCGAAGTAGTAAATATTGTGGTAGAGCCGGACGTCTGCGCGGCAATTTCTCATTTACCGAGGTGGCCCCATTAACTAACGTTCCTTAACACCCCCCACCTTAAACGTTCCCACGGACGTCTTATATGTGCTATCAGTAGGGTACGCTGAGTAATACTGTGCGATTATAAGTTCTTGTAAGTAGAACTTTCTGGAAGTTGGGTTGCCCTTGGCAGTATTCCACGCGTCGCCATTGATTCCAACAGCCGATTGTAGAGTAGGAAGAAACGATCAGATGATCGAGGCAATAACTAATTATTCTCCGTCTTTCTCTCATCCAAGTCGTCCGACAACCCGGCAACTCTGAAGACAATAATTAGACGCACTTAAAAGTTGTACAGTATATCATCAAACATAAACAATTCCTTAAACGAGGGTAAAAAAAAATATATTGATCTGACACGTGGCAAAGTAGCAATAAATGTTGACCTTGGAATTAACTAATATTAAGGGTGGTATATAAATATATATAATTTAGAGGTGTATCAATTCAGTAAAACCCATTCCCGATTATTTAAAATAATTGTTCATAATACGATTATTTACACCGATTAGTCCCGATTATCGATTAATTATTGATAACTAACTATTGGGAAATGTGCTTAAGAGAATGTTAATGGAATCAATACAAAAAGATTTTGTTGAAAAATAAACAGCTAAACCTTTGATAATCTTAATTATTATTTTTGATTAATCTTTTCGTGGCCCACAAACCAGATGCAGGGTATATAAGTGGGTTTTTTTCCTTATTTTTTTTTCGATTTTGATCACTTCACTCCTACCTAGAATATTTTGCTTTAAATTTTACTTTTAAAACTAATAATAATAGACTATTACGATTAAATACCAATGCACTAATAATCGCCCGATAACGATTAATCAGTATACGCATCGGTACACCCCTAAATTATATATAATAAGTTATATACTATATAAATTATATTATGTAGGCCTATATTTATCGATTATATGTGTCTGATGATTTCCACACTTCCATCACCAACTATGAATGAAGAATGACCCTGAGTGCGACACGAACACTTGATGGCTAAGTGGTAGAACATTTGCGAACTACGTCAAAGGTCTCACGTTTTATCCCAATGTCCTGGTGCTATTTTTCAACTAATTTAAATCAGCCGTGTACATAGTTGAGATTAGGAGGTCAGCCAATCCCTCATTAAACTTGAACTATTTGTTAATCATGTACCGGGATATTTGTTGACCCCCTAGACTAGACTATAAATACGATACCTTCTTTTTGGCACGCATTGCTCTCAAGGAAAGAGCAAAAGGCAAGGTAGAGTCTAGGAAAACTATATCATTACTACACCCGGACACAGGCACGACAGAATTATTCCAACTCCGCTCCTGTGCTCTGTCCGATGTACGGTAAACGTGTGTTACATGGCTAAGCCGAATTCAGGACTACGCTGACGTTTCGTGTTAACACGT
This sequence comes from Timema californicum, assembly GCA_902141385.1. Lineage (NCBI taxonomy): Eukaryota > Metazoa > Arthropoda > Insecta > Phasmatodea > Timematidae > Timema > Timema californicum. The sequence continues at coordinate 82,818 of CABFOW010001284.1, read as the reverse complement.
TTTATGACGGTTCAGCGGGAAACCCATCCCAATAAATCGTATTTAAGCTCTCAAACTGCCGTAATTTGTTGTGTTGTGACATGTTATGTGTTATCTGAAGCCAGAATGCGTGTTGATATGTCGTGACACACATCAGCCCAAGATCAGGACATCCAGATTTTTGTCAGACGTGTTTAAGTATCAGAAGGTGACATTTAAGTTGTTTTTTATTTAAATTATTTTTATGTGAGATATTGAAGGGTAGAAAACTTATTTGTCAATATCTTTCAAAAGTTAAGGCCATAAGTTATGAAATTCACCTAATTCACCCCCCGCAGCATTAAATGAAATGTGTCCGGTATCCCACCCACTCTTCCATGTGTTCCAGTGCAAATAACATATTAATCGTGGCTACAATCTCCTCCTCTTCATCAAGTTCAGTATTCCATCCGTTTTAGTTCTGTCCACATGAAACTTTGATTAAACAAATCGTACATAAAATGGTGTGTTCTAATCAGAATCAAGAAATCAACTGACAACAATTTCATCTCCAAACGACTCAATATACCAGATACATCAAAGCAGTGTAATCATTTTAAGTTGATATGTTGTGTTTTTATATGTTGACACGTGCTAACACTAAACGTCAGTATAGTCCTAGTTCGGCTTTATAGTTTCTCCTCTGCCTCTGCTGCAATCGCCATGCGTGCATTGTCCACCAGTCTTAAGTTTAAATAGATAGATTTATAAGTCTACTATTAGAAAGATACAAGCATTTCTGGATCGATTGCTGAATTATAAGTGGTATATTTATCCAAAACAGGAAAAACAAAATTGTTCACTTGTTATTTATATTGTGATAGGCCTACGTTTGTGTGTATGTGTGTGTGTGTGTGTATCTTACTTTTCTTACTATCAGCTCGGGCTATCTGCATATCTACACTAATAAAGTAGGAATAAAAAAAATTATTTTAGAGGAAATGTACCTTCATTTTCATAGAGTAATAGTGGGAAAGTATTTAGGAACAATTACCCCAAATACACCCAACCATGATAAGACACCTTCATCTCCCCGTCACCAACAACCCTCTAAAAAGCTATCAAATGTTTTGGATTATATTTTAAATTAATGATGAAGGACCCTACATGTTTATTATAATACAATTTAACTTTCTCATATCAATAGAAAGTATTTTGTTCGTGAAAAATATCGATCTCAAGATTATGACAAGTTTTTACGTTTTATGTGAACACGAACACAAAAAAAGGGATCTTACAATTCTGTCTTTCTGTCCTTAGCCATGGATCCAAAATGGTTTGATAGAGTTTGTTCAAATTTGATATGTAGACATTATAGGATAATACAGTGAAACTTTCTTTATTTTCACCTTAGCCCTTCAATTAAACGTAATTTAATGATGACCAATTTTATTGAATTCTAAATATTTCGAAGATGGCTCCAACGATTTTGTTTGGATTGAATTGGCGTACACATATAAGATTTTATTGACATGATAAATAATCTTCTATATTTTGTTTTGTGCAAAAATTTGATAAAGGGTCTTTTACAGAGAAGTCATTTTTGAAAATTCTAATTTTTTTGAAAATGACTACAACTGTTTGCTTAAAATGTAGACTATTACTGGGGTGTTTGACATGAACATGACAAATAAAGCTGTACACTTGTTTGTTTGTTTTTTGAGGGGGGGAGGGCGAAATTTGACTATGGGTAGTCTACTGATAACTTATTTTTTTAATTTGAATATTTGAAAAATGGCTTTACTGATTTTTTTTTTCAAAATGGGTATCGTGAGGCTATTTGAAACATTATGAGAGTCTATTTTAAATATTAATGTGTCTTTATTTATCTTAGATAATTTAATTTAAAGGTATCGTACGTACAACAAATTATAAAAACAATATAATTTTTTTTAAATTTACCTTTAAGTTTGGATTCAAAATGGGAATCTGTTTATAGTTTTTTATTATAAATAAGCATAATTTTTACAAATAACTAATAATTTTAGAATAGTTAACAAATCATTTATTTTTGAAAATTTGAAACTTCTTGAATATATTTGCATAATTTGATTTACAATTTATGTATAGAGAGTGATTATATTGTGATTTACAAGTTGTGTTTATTTTTATGAGTAAAACTTATTCAAGAGTATTTACTTTTTTTTTAATCTTTGAAGCTCTAATACACAACACGAGAAAGTGTGTGCCATTGCGCCTGACCATTTATTTTTTATTGTAACTGATGAGTAAGTTTATATAGCTATGTAAACTTATTCAGACCGATTTAAAAAAATTATATTATTTTTTTGATTTACATCCTACTATGCCTCCGGGCTGTTCAAATTTAATCAGACTAATGCATTAAGGATGAGTAAGGTAGAACATCAGAGGAAATATATCCAGATTTTCTTGTGGGGAGATTGGCAAACAATTTAGTAAAAAATACTTTCATCACATAATCTAGCCAAAATTTGGACTCAAAAGTTGTATCTTAGAAGATAAAAGCATTAAACAATAGAATCATCACCCGACTTGGTGGCCCCATGTATAATGCGTCACACTCACATTAGACCAGGCTGTTGATGACCTAGAGATAGTGGTTTGATCCTGGTTGAATGTACTAAGGGTAGTTTTCCCTACATGGTTTCCCACTATATCCACGCAAATATGGGTACACTTCCTTTAAATTCAACCTTCCTCATCCAATTTACTTACAAAGACTGCATCGCCCGTCCTATCTTTAATAGTCCAAGCGGATCACTTTTCGGGGAGATTGCACCGAATGGCTTACGAAGATATTGGAGCCGTGTCAGATTCCTCTATGAAACCATTATAAACGGGCCTGTGGACAAAAGTTTGCTGCCCCCTTGCAACTACGACACCCGCCACTCATTTACATAATGGCTCGGGACCATCGATCACACATCCCTTACAAGTCCCCCCCACCCCTTCCTCCCTCCTCTTCTCCTCTGTCAACAACTGAGTGCTCTTTTAGCGCGCACACACACGCCACGACTCCAGCGTACCTCCACGGGTTATCCAGTCGAAAACAAATTACGTCAGTTTATTTTTATCAGTTAGGGACGTGTGAAAACGCCTCAACGAGGTATCAATAAAATATCCAGTCATCTTCATATATATTGGTCAATACTGACTCAATATAGTAATTTATATATCAAGTGTTCATTTGTTCGAGGATTTGGAGAAGCTGGATACGGGTTTAGGATAACCTAATTCAATACTTGTTGGTGACTAATGACATTTATGGTGCCATGGAAGGGGATGCGATTAAAAGTCACTGCTTTTGGTAGTTTTTACGACAATTTTGTTGTTGTTGACAAAATCAATAAAATATTGCTCTAGTACAAACATAGAATTTAGTTTTCTTCACATGGTGACCTCAACAGTTATTGAATATCTGTCAAGGGTGTCTGATAATTCATTGACAACTTTTTCTCTTCATTTAAAAAGGTTATCATCTAATGTTGCTACGATCATGAAGGATTTTAGGAACTTTTGATATCATGATGCGAGGAAAATTAAAATCTATTTTTTTACTTGAGCAATATTTTATTTTAACAAAAAAAAATGTTTTGCCTTAAAAAACAAAAAAACACTGACCTTTTTTCAAATCTTCTTTCCATCCCATCTTAATTTCTGTACCTGTTTCATAGTCAAACTTAGCACTTAGCAAGTGTGGCACTATTCTGAATACAAGACGACACTTACCTAAACTATGATCGGATAGGTCTATTTCTTAACTAAACTATAATTGGATAGGTATATTTCGCAAATGAAACTGCTTCATTCTATTCTGGTCTAGGTAAGTGTCGTCTTGTATCTAGTAGAGCACCGCACTAGAGGAGTGTTAAGTCCGACTATGAAACTGGCCCTGTGCTAATAGTTCATTCTATCACTAAGATGATCCACTTTGGCGGTCAAATAGTTTAAGGTGTCACTTTCACACCATAGTTAACTTCCGGTGATGGAGACGTCGAGGTTGTAATCCTGGTTGGGTATACTGAGGGTGGTTTTCTTTCAACAGTCTTGCGCTCTCCCTTCACGCAAATGTGGGTGCTTCTCCTCTAGTTCAACCTTCTTAATCGGTAACACATTAGCGTGGTTAGAAACTTCATATGATGACTATAACATGATTGGGTATTAAGACGTGGTGCAAAAAAATAATAATCAGATGGACCCACGCCAATGATAAGCTGTTTAAATAGCAAACTCACTTAGTCTGGTTTGCTGGTGATGAGATAGGGGTTTGATTCCTGACTAGATGAAATGAAGGTATTTTTTTCTTTTTAATTTATCCCTCTCCTCCCTTCACGCAAGTGCAAGTACGTACATTTCCTCTAAATTCTACCTTTCTCTTACCTTTCATCTTAGCGTGATTAATACATATTTTATCGACCTCAGTGGTCTTGGGGTAAAGGGCTCACCTCAAGACCCGATATGAATGGGTTCAAACCCAACCGGGGTCGATGGATTTTTGTTAAGTGATACAAATCCGTAACATAACCGTCTACGAAGGGGAAATAAAGCCGTCAGTCTCATGTCGATTGTGTCATGTAAAATTATTATTATTATTATTATTAGCACCTCGTCTTACTACCCGTTCGGGTTATACGCACTTACACTAATGTGCTAGGGTAGGGTGATTGTGAGATGAAATGGAGGACCTACAGTTTAACGTGGAATCCGAACCACGGTGGAGGCCTGGCATTCCCCACATTCACAAGTTGTGATTAATACACGTCTTGTCAGAGGTGAAGAAGGGTTTAGAAATCATATAAATCTGTGCCGGGACCGAGGATTGAACCCCAGCCGCCAGCACAGAAGTCTGACACCTTACCCCTAGACCGCCAGGTCACCTGTCATGTAAAAGCACCCTTGAAGGTATGTTAAAACACCTTTCCCGAAAAAATTGTAGGCAGTTTCACACTCACTCATAGAAATTCTAGTGTACTGATATAATCAGTCAGTTCATAAAGTTTACGTTTAATACTTCAAATATCGATGTTTACGATTATTAATGATTATAGTAGACAACAACACAGTTGGGGTTTTTTCTTACCTCACCTGGGATCTAACCAAGGTTCCACCCACTCTTCCTCAACTTTCCAACCCTTGTTTTCAGGGTGTGGGTGATTGTTTGTGTGGGTGGTGGGATAAGGGGGGGGTTGTCAGCCGTAACAAGCCAGATGTTTGTTAGTTAGTTTGGTAGCGCGAGGAGTCCACCGATATCGGACATATGTGGAAGAACACGCGAATATTCACAAGTCAGGGCTGCAATTATTATTATTATTATTATTATTATTATTACAACAAACATTGAAACTAAACCAAGCCAAAACAAAAATACATATTACCATAGCTCACAACTATTAACTACCATTTACCACCATTTATCTGAGCATTTCGTGAGTAAGAATATTAAAATTTGTTCATATTAGTTTAAGATACAAATCCAATTTTTCGTAAGAAAGACCTTACCAACAGCCAAAAAAGCCTCAAGCTCACGTAATTTAAGGTGTTACTCTCATGTTAGATTTACCTCCTGAAGGTAGGGAGATCGGGGGTAGAATCATGGTCGGATCTAGTGAGAGTGGTTTTCCCTAAATAGTTTATCACTCTCCTTAACAACACTATCAATTTGGTAAAACATTATCAATATTGACCATTAAATATATATTTTATTTATAAAAAAAGAAATGTTGGCTGAGATCCTAATATATATTGACCAGAACAATAGTTATAGTCGCAAGGGTTCTGATTGGTTCACACTAGGCTAGCTAGTTTATGGAGAAACTTGTCCTGCTACCCAAACCCTAAACTTTTTTAATCGATACTTTTTCAAATTTTATCTTACTTTCAAAGCTATGTAATGACATATCTTGGAAAGCATACACAATAAGAAAATGAGAAATGATTGTCTTTTGCTCTACTACCAAATGCATAGACAACTTTTAACGAAATTTGTCATGGTCATTCTTTGAACCTCGAACTAGACAAATAGTTTTACGATCTGGTTATCCATCTCAAGATGGGGACCACACACACACAAAAATGTTTAAGTAAATCATCCCAAGAGATTATAAATTGGAAAAAAATTCAAAAAAATGTATCTCAGATAATTTATTATTAAGATCTTGTCATCATATAACAATTTTAAGCAATAAGATTATATTTAAGATGAATTAACAGACTAATGTGTTTGGTAGAGTGACAAAATAGCACTAATAAAAAAGGGTAAAATTGTTTATATATAATTAATTTACTAAAAATGTGTTTACTTTGTTTTTTATAACGTAATAGACATAACAATCAAATTAGCATTTGTCAGTGCCATCAGACCTTTAATACCTACTAAATTACTCTTTGACATTAAGAACTCGAAATTCATTGCCACACTTACAAAAGTACGACACCTATCCCTATCTTGAGCTATTTCTCGCCAGTCCACCTCATTACATCCTCTCTCTTTCATGTCCTTTTTAATGTTATCCTCCTATTTGCGTCTAGGTCTTCCCATTGGTCTCTTCCCGTTAGGTTTATCGTTAATGCCTCGAACGTGGTTCTAGATTCTCCCATCCACACTACATAGGCCTATTATGGCCAACTTACTTTAAGAAACTTAATAATCCTTATGATCAATAGGGTCTACAGGTTATGTTACTCATCATTATGTAACCTCCTCTACTTCTCGGTATATTTATCCCATTTGGAGCAATTATCTTGCATAGCCTTAATTTTTTTTTATTTTTACTAAAATTGTAAACTTTTAAAAATTCAAAGATTTGAACTTGGGTTCGAGATTCGACAGAAAATTTAAGATTCGGATTCGAGAAATATGGGATTCGTCCATTTCTGTTAAAAACAATAGCACATTCTAACGAATATGTAGCACATTTGCGTGAAATGCTCGCTGTCGAACCCATCAGTAATTACATTCTACGTGATATTATAACACAATGAGTAGATTGCTCCCTTAGTAAAGAATCCACTACCAACAGCCTCCCGCTCCCCCACTCCCTCCCCTCTTGGAAGCAAGCTAATTCTTCTATTAACCTCACCCACCCCTAGAGGGCAATGTTTGAAACACAAAACAAAAGCCACCCATTAACTGGGAGTGGGTGGGTAAGGGATGAAGGATATTGAGAGATGAGCGAGAGAGAAAGAATGGAAAGGGGGGNACAACTCCATGCGAGGATGTGAGAGGGATAGTAAAAATGTGCGGTGACGTTATTAGAAGAAAAGACCTCATCTGCTTATATTATTATTAGCACCGCGTCTTACTACCCGTTCGGGTTATACGCACTTACGCTAACGTGTAATGGTAGGGTGATTGTGAGATGAAATGGAGGACCTACAGTTTAAAGTGGAATTCGAACCACGGTGGAGGTCTGGCATTCCACACATTCACAAGTTGTGATTAATACACGTCTTGTCAGAGGTGAAGGAAGGGTTTGGCAATCAGATAAATATGTGCAAGGGCCGAGGATTGAACCCCAAACCCCAGCACAGAAGTCCAACACCTTACCGCTAGACCATCAGGTCACCCTCGTCTGCTTATATTTATTTATTTTATTTATTTGAGGAAATGTACACTTTCAATCAGATACCTTAGCTCACTTAATAGCATCTCTGTCAATTGAGCTAAAGGTCTCGGGTTCGATTCCAGGCATGGCCAAAAAATTATTTTTGGCTAAATGTGGGTTTACCCATTCTCAGTGATAAATTAACGGCTGGAGACTGAATATGTATTGCTTTAATAAAGAACTGATCACAAAATCACTTAATTCTATAACAAACTAAACCCCTAATCTTCCGGTGGTTAAATAATTTCTGTGAAAAAAGGCGGCATCGATGGTATTTATTTCGGCTATGTCAGGAATCGATCACTGGACATTTTAACCAATAGATAGACATGACATTGACTGATATTAGGTATCGTACTACATTTTTAATATTCAATTGTCCCCCGCAACCCCATTTAGGGAAAAACTACTCACAGTAAACACAACCGGGATTTGAACCTCGATATCACTAATTACCATTCGGTGACTAAGGCGGGTAACCAACCAGTGTTATGCGAGATGTCACAAATACTGACTCATCTTCATGAGCATTACCGGACTGCAATAATTATCATAGATCTTTTCCACGGCATGGTTTTCTATTCTCTCCCTGGGAGAAGGCTGATTCATTTCATCAAAACTCACTTTCCTCATTCTGTACCCTTAGGTTAAGTTATATAGGTTTCAGTCGGTAATTGAATGTTGCAACATTTTAGTTTTAGGATGATATGACAAAATGTATAGTTTTATTTAAATAGTAATGTAAATATTTGATTTTTAATATTCCTTTAAATTTGTACTAATAATTTTTCATAATTTATAAATTAATGTTTAATAAATGCACAACTAAATATTCCAAAAACAACAACAAACTTCCTGTTTTTTAAAAATGAAATCCATTATTTAATTAGCACATTTTAACACTCTGCATATTAACTGTTTAATATAATGTCTAAGGATTGGAAAGGTAGTTTTAAAAGAGTTGAACCCAAATTCACGTGAAAAGAAAATGTAAAACCCACATTGATAAATTACAGTTGGGAAAGCACCCATGGTGGCCCCAGCTGAGTTTCGTACATTCGTCCCAAGATTTCCATTCAAAGATGATATATTTATGTGAATATAACGCCTTAAGACAATCGGAAACCGTTGCGGATAGAACACAAAACTGTTTTACAATATTAACTTAAATTAAAATGCCTTAACTCTTTTGTTTTGTTTTTTCTAGCATCATGTCTTATTAACCCGTTAGGATTATACACTTAAGTCTATGTACTAATCACGCTAAGGGGTTTTAGAGAATAAGGAGGCTAAATTTATAGAAAGTGTACCTAAATTTGCGTGGGGTGACAGTAGAAAGCTATTTTGAAGAGAGAGAGAAAAATACATTACACCCAACCGAGAGTCAAACCTCCATTTTTCCGTCGTTGACAATCTAGTCTTCTGCGAGAGTAGTGCGTTAGATCATGCGGCCACACAAGCGAGTAAAGTTATTAAGACATTGGGAATCAAACCTGGGCCCCTTATTGTTACTATAAATACTTACACCGTAAAAAAAAAGTGTTTGTTGCCTGTGTAATATTTTGTACACAAGGCTGTCTCTCTTGAATGGGATAGAGCTACATACCTACGATCACGAGAGAGAGAGAGAGAGGGCGAGCAGTAAAACTCTAGTTTGTAGTAAGAGAAGAATTTCTCGAGTTGACAGTGATGAATTACCATGGATCCATATGTATGTGTGTGTATGTGACTCACCCCAGTGCGTTACACATGGCATCAACACGCATTTCCCTCCCTTTCCCCGCACACTACCCCCCTCCCCCTCTTTTTTTTTATTTCCTGACGCACTTCTCTACGTATTTTGTTACCCATAGTTCTATAAGTACATATGATTGTATTATACAATCACCACATTTTAAGATAAATAGTTTAAAACATCAACTTTAACATAATGAATTAGAGGTAGAAGGGAATTGTGGGTATCTGAGAGTTACAATGTTACTAAAAATATACTTTCCAATGTCATGTAGTATTGAACGAGAAGCAGAACCTGTTAAAAAAAACTGTACCTAAAATATTAGGTCCCCATTTGACCAACCATACATAGGCTCTACAGTCCAATTTTCATTGAAGAGCCTTCTAGAACACGAAATCGGCCCCACTAATTCCTTACCGGGAGTAAATTGTTTTCGTCTCCAAACATAAAATTAATTAAACCCCATGGATCATAATATTATGTCAACCACCTTATCTCAGTCTGTTGTGTGTCTGCTTTCGGAGATAGGGGTCCTTAGTTTTATTCCTGGCATGGCCTAAGAATGTATCATTGGTGAAATATAGGCTTCCCCTTGTACAGTGATGAATTAACGGCAAGGGGCTGGGTGTTGTGAATGTTCTAGATTTAAGTTGGTTCATAAGTCATGTGATGATATAATGAGTTGGTTCATAAAATGCACGTTAAATATCTCAAACAAGTAAATATAAACCATTAATTTTGTTCAAAAGTAAAGATCAATGAGAAGGATGATGTATGTAGGTTTATTGTAACTCATTAATCAACGGCAAACATAAAACGGCTAGACGCCATTGCGTGACAACTATAGCAATTGTGTGTTTTAATTTTGTGCCCGATTCACAGATACGCTGAATCCCATAAATGATCCTTCTATGGGTCCGACGATCCCAATTTAATAACTCCTCCTGCTCTATATAAATTGTATTTATTATTTTAAATATTATTTAAATTAAATAGGCCCCCTACTTTAAATCATTAAGGATTCTAAAGGGCCAGTAAAATGCATGCCACCGCAGAAAATAAATATGAGTCAAGATATTTTTCATTCATACTCGGTCTTTTAATTCCGACATTAATATCACTAGACTGTATATCATTTCTGAGGAAACTGCATGGTTACTCTTGGGGAACAGCCTTATAATTTTCTTGGATTTGTGTGGCCAATGTTACCCTAAATATGAGCAGTTTCACAATGCTGGTTATTCGAGGTTGCCAGTAGCTCCTTCTTACCCCAGCACACCATCTTGAAACATACTGAAAGCGAAGAGGTTTGGCAACAGTTGACTGAGAAAGTGGAAGATGAAGCTTTTCTCCAAAAGACCTGAAGTTCCCTCAGCAATGATATTGGGTGTAATGGGTTTCATTGGCTCCCTGACGTTGACACAATCCTGAACATGTGTTCCGGTAATTAATTTGTTAATCTATGATAAACTTGTCTAGAAAATAAAAAATCTTCCTCCAAAACTCTTTCTATCTGCCACTTTTATGATTTGTGGTAATAGGTTACTCTTTTTTTTTATGGCTGTCCGTTTCGTAGTAGAATAGTTTGATTTTTGCTGTTCCCCTTTTTTGAACGTCCACGTTACATCGGGGACCACAAGAAATATTTTTTTTAGCACCGAGTCTTTCTACCCCTTCGGTTTATACGCTTATATAATAATTAAACTCGTGGTTTTAGGGATTAAAAAGATTACATTTAAAGTAAGTGTATAAGTATTTGCATGGAGGGAGAGTAGGATACCCTTTTGGAAAATCTACCCTCAATACTCCCAACCAGGATTCGAACCTTGATCTCCCCATCATTGGCAGTCTAGTGTTATGTAAGAATAGCACGTTAGACCTTGTGGTCACTGAAGCGGAATAAACGTAAAACTTGTCTAGTCTTGTTCGATCCGTATAGACGAGTTGTTTTTCATCCCCTATACATTTTCCTCACTCTTCTTTCACGTAATTGCGATGTACTTTTCCTAAAATTCTATCTCAATCATGGTGACCTGGTGGTCTAGAGGTAAGGTGTCGGACTTCTGTGCTGGGGTCCGGGGTTCAATCCTCGGTCCCGGCATAGATGTATCTGATTACCAAACCCTTCCTTCACCTCTGACAAGACGTGTATTAATCGCAACTTGTGAATGTGGGGAATTCCAGGCCTCCACCGTGGTTCGGATTCCACTTTAAACTGTAGGTCCTCCATTTCATCTCACAATCCTCCTACCACTACACATTAGTGCTAATAATAATAATAATAACTCAATCATCTATATCCCTGTAGTTTTAATATGATGATAGGCCAGATGGACCGTAAGATGCATAGCAAAGAAAATTGACAGGTTTGGCGCGAAGCAAGGTCTGCCACTATTTTCTAATATTAACTGGCCACCCCACTTCTCCACCTTACACTCTCTACTGCCCCCTTTTCCCTTACAACAATATTGAAATATCATAACTGGTTTAAAATAATGATCCCATACTCCACTGTCTATTATCTGACATCATATACCCTCACATTCAAGAAACATATTAAATAGTTTATAATTACTATAAAAACACAAAACTAAAAATACTCAAAACGGTGCACTAAACTGCGGGTAAAACCAATTACAGTATAACATGGCATGCGAAGAGAGGTAATTATACTAAAATATAACAGATATGGGGCCGTCCTTGAAATTATGTAAGGCTTTTTTTTCATTGTTTTCGAACCGCTTTCCCCCCATGAAAAAAATCATAAGATTTTACCCCTCCCCCATTCCCTTATAGCTTACATTTTTTTTTTTTACAATTTGTTAAACCAGATTATTTTTAGACGTAAAAGATTGGTAGGTAATAAAGCGAGGGACATGACCTATTTTTATATTTAAATTGCAGTAAAGTTAGGGGTAAGATATCAAAAGTAAATAAAATATAAGTGAAATGTTTTAATTCTGACACCCAAAAAAACACACACACATTATTATCATTATTATTACGTGTTTTGTCTTTCGGCAGGCCCAATGCACCCTGTCCAATGCTTCTTTCATCTCCCAGAATGTTCTTTTTTAAAGTACTTAATTTAAGGATGTCCCTTATGACAAGAGAGATATTGAGGGATGCTACAATATATCTGAGAAACCTCACTAATAGGAACCGACCGAGCTTTCTACTTGCGTTCAAACTACGATCAGCTTTACTGGCTACTTAAAATGACAGTTCTGATTTTGTCTAAATATGATGTTACCACAATACATTGTAGACACAATAATCTTATTCCATGCCTCGTAAACTGCCGTCCTATGTGGATGAATAAATCACACCTCCATTAGCACCTCCCATTTAATATTGCTGATTAGTTGGTTTTTTAGAATAATAACTACACCCATACACTGCACAACTTTGCATAGTTCCTAATTTTTAAAACATGTATACACACTAAAGAGAGTGCTGACGTCACGGCAAGAGTTAAGTACAGTAGCCCCATGGCTTATTTGGTGCCGACTGACAGCTAAAAGTTTTGAAAAATTACCAGACCAAATTATGTATCCCTACGCCAAACCATATGATCTGCAAAAACATGTGTTTAGCAGCTGTCACTTCTGACAGACAGCATTTAGGTATATACCTAAATGTCGACTGTCAGAAATCAGCTGTGAGTTGTCGGTCAGCACCAAAGAAGCCATGGGGCTACTGTAGTGGGAGAACATGCACACTCGATTTCACCTTTACTTCTTTCCACGACAGATAGCACCGAACCTCTTGATAGGATATACAGTATGTTTTCGAACTACACGATTAATTAATTCCGAATGTTTCCGCACAAGTTTAAAAACCATTTAGTTTAAATCCTGTTTAAACACAATGTATTTTCGACACACATGTTCGTTTCAAAGCTAAACAGGTTCTGCTAAAAACAAACAAAATGGCGATGACACTATCAGCTGTGCGGCGTTAGATTACAGGACACTCCATCTATCAAGTTTACTTTGATGTTTAATAGATGGCGTTGTTAGCCGTAAGTCACGTATCGCTTATCTACGAATCCATGTAGCTCAAATCCATGTAAGTCTAGGACTTATTATACCTGGTCTAGCCTAAGCCTAACCAAATATAACAACGACAACGCCTTCATACAAGAGCAGTACAAAGTGTCTGCTCAAATAGGTTTTGTGAGGATGGAGGTAGATTGGGGGAAGAGAGGAGTCGGTACGTACGTAAGCAACAGAGTGTGACGACCTTTGACACAAGCCTCGGATACCAACCAATCCCTGGAGTGGACCGATCACGTAGCCTCGGGAGGAGGATAATAATGATGATACGTTACGTTTCATCTCATTCAGCATCCAGGACTGGACCCTGTTATTAGATCCGACTGTCTTGTCCGCCTTTCCTCTGGGAAAGTAAGAGAGAGAGGGAGGGATAGAGAGGGTGATCGACAAGTTCGTGTCAGGGAGAAGGAAAACGCCCTGTGAGACTGTACAGTCATTTTGGTAACAAATAATAAGACAATACAGTCCAAGTTTCTTAAGGAGGGCCTCCTTATTTGACAGCCAAAACAGTTATTTAGTGCTACTTTCACGTATTTTTTTGGAACCATATCTTACTACTCGTTCGGGCTATATGCATATGTACTAATTACGTTAGTGATTTTAGGGATTAGGAAGGCTATATTTAGAGGAAAGGTACTCGCATTTGAATGGAGGTAGAGTGGAAAACCATTTTGGAAAAAACCTCCCTTAGTACACCAAACCGAGATTCGAACCTCGATCTGCCCGTCATAGGCAATCTAGTCTATTGAGAAAGTAGCACGTTTCGACCACGCGGCCACCAAAGCCGGTACTTTCACGTATTCATACATCAGGTCATAGGATTTGCAGCTGTAACTTTCGATAGATATTATCAATACCTATAAAATATTACAAATAATAAAGTAAAATATTATCAATGTTGACCGCAAAAAGATGCGTTTGTATTTTCTAAAAGGCTCTGCCTATGAAAATTGGATTGTACATTCTAGCTCAAATAACAACAATAGTAATATTTAAAACCGCGTCTTACTACCCGTTCGGGTTATACGCTTTTAAGTATTAATTACACTAATGGATTAGGATTTGGGAAGATTGAATTAGAGGAAGTGAACCCGCGTTTGCGTGGAGGGAGAGTGGAAAACCATTTCGGAAAACAAACTCAGTTCACACGACCGAGATTCGAACCTCGATCTCCCCGTCCTCAGCAGTCGAGCTCAACATGACAAGCGCGTTAGCCAACTACGCCACCGAGGCGGGTCTCAAATAACAATACTGGTGTTTGGTAGTAGAGTTAGGTGTCCGCTAACAAGCTTACTTCTATTATAGAAATATCGTTTAATCTCCGAGAGCTTAACTCGGTCAGTAACTATTCTACCTACTGAGTGAATAAGTGGAGATATCCGTCACCTTACTCAGTCAGCAGCATGTTTGTCTATTGAGCTGAGAGTCCCTGGATCGATTCCTGCCATGGCAGAATAGTTTATCATTTTATGAAATATGGGTTTCCCTTTTCACAGTGATGAATGGTTGTTGTGTATGTTCTAGTTTTAGGTTAGTTTATAAGTCGTGTACTGATGTAATCAGTCAGTTGAGAATGTGTGCATTAAGTACCTCAAATAAATTGGGGGAAAATGAGTTAAGGTTTTCCTGGAACAACTGAGAAATTTGTTATTGGGTAAATTGGTGTTTCATTTTTCAAACGGGTGAATTAACCGCTTTATATTCTGTTTGTTTTTAAGTCATGAACTGCTACAGTTAGATTACTTATAAAGGCAACGTTCAATAAACCTAGTTAAAATAGCTTGTTTTGAACCTTGAATGACCATTGGAACATGTTTTCTCTCTCTTATATTATAGTTTTACATTCTCCTTTGTAGTGAATATTCTTACCCTTTCCTAATATCATCCTCCTTTTCTTTTGCTCCTGGATTAAAGAGTTTAAGTCGTTAATAACAACTACATTGACACTTAGGTTTGGCCAATTATTTAATAATAATATTTAGCACCGCGTCTTACTACCCGTTCGGGTTATACGCTTCAATTATTTAAAACAAACAAATAAGTCTTCTACATAATTATTAATTTGTAAATATTATATTTATTAGTAAGACTTACAACTCAATGTAAATACGGTCAAACACACTTCGGGTGGCCGCATAGTTTAAGGCACTTCTCTCGCAATAGACTAGACTGCCGACGACGGGGAGATCGTGGTTTGATCCCGGCCGGGTGTACTGAGGGGGATTTTTCCTTAATAATTCATTTTTCTCTCTCCCAACGAAAATGCGGGTGCACTTTCTTTAAGTTAAACCTTACTCACCCTTGGCTCATTAGCATTAGGTAGTAAAATTCTGTGCTAAGAAAATATATTAATGACTAGACTCTTCAGAATAAGAGAATAGGTTCGAGAAGGTGAAATTTAAGGAACTACTACTACAACATTAATTTGTCAATAGCAAAATAAACTGTTATTGAACCAGAAGGTGTTTTGCTCTCAGACATAGCACCATAATATGTGAGTGTAGAGGACGCGATAAAAGGTAAGTGGGTTTGTAGTTTTATTGCAAAACCTTTTTTTTTTATAAATAAAATAAAATATTGTTCCAGTAGAAACCTAAAATTAATTTTCTTCAAATGGTAATATCAAAATGACTTGAATATCTGTCATGGACATAGCGGCATTAGATGAGAAATTTTGTAAATGAAGAGAAATTTGTCATTAGCTTTTAGAATACCTTTGACAGACATTCAACATTTTGTTGTTAATGCCATGTAAAGAAAACTAAACTATGTTTCTACTGGAGCAATAATTTATTTATTTTGGCCAAAAAATAAATGTTTTGATATAAAAATTACAAAAATACTTGCCTTGTCTCGCGTTGCTAAACATCTACCTTAATATGAGATGGAAATAATTGCAAGCTTGGATCCGTTTTTTTAGAGTTTTTATGGGGAAAAACAAGAAAGGTTTTCCATGAATAAAATAGCATTTATAAAGATAATTTTTACGTTAAAAGAAAAAGATATGGTCAAATTCTGTGATGACCATGTCAGATATTCAAGAACCTGTTGATATTACTTACTATTTGCAGATAATTAAAGTAAACGAATCCACTGAAGCAAGATTTTATTTTGCCAAAAAAATATTTTGTTAGGCTTATATAAAAAAAATCTTTCAAAAATACCTACTTTATATCGCGTTCCGTTTCATCCCACCTTAATAACGACCTTACCCACTGTATGACGTAGCGTGGGATAATACATGACTATTCAAATGATCCGTTAGAAGTCAACAGTATTAATATTTAATAAATGTATAATATGGAGATTTACAAAAATATAATAGAAAGGTATGTAATCGACCAGTACATTCATTTAATCGTGTTCTATACTGGGGCGGATTTTGAGATGATTGTAAGAATACTTTAACAAACATGTAATAATAAGTACATTTAATGCCTATTTTTGCGCTACTTCTTACTACCCATCCGGGGTACCCGCATATTTATTATAAGGGAGTAAGGATGAAGAAGGTATCATTTACAGGAACCGTTTCCAAACTTGCTTGGAGAAAGAATGATAAATAAATAATTGATCAAAAGAAACTTCAGCTTACTCATCAGTAAGTTTAACCCTTGCAAACGTAACAAAATTAGACTAACTGACGCCTTTATACACGTGTCAACCGGTTGGGGTGTCAATTTTGATTAGAAATGAGTCAACTTTTTGAATACTTTTTTTTTTTCAAATTTGATTTTAATTTTTTCTTAAAATCTCGATTCAAAATTGACATAATCTACCATGTAGACATTTTCAGGTATTGAGTAAAGTAAATTGAGTTAAATTTTTGGTATTTTTTTTAGTCATATAGCCTATCTTTTTTAACTTCAGATTAAGACGTAAAACATGAGCACTCTTTTTTTTAACTACTCTTTATATTATATTACTATACATTTACATATTAAGTATTGGTATAATATTATGGTTAGGTAACTACAATATATTGTTTTGATTAAAGACACTCTGAAAAGTATGTGTGTTTATAATACATTTGACGATGAAGATGGAATTTCTGGTCGCTTTACAATACATCATTGTTATTTTATGTCCTACTTTCTCTATGGCATTAGGATCTTTAAAGTTCATTACAGCACGTATCAAAGTACTCCCTCCACCTATACTTATCTTGAGCTAGTACTATCCAGTCCACCTCATTACACCAATCTGTTTCAGTTCCATTCTAATGTTATCCTCCCATCTGCCTCTAGGTCTTCTCATTGGTCTCTTCCCATTGGGCTTGCCAGTCGGTAAACCTGAACACAGTTATATAGTTTTTCCCATTCACGCTACATGTCCGGCCCACAGCAGCCTATGAGATTTGATTCTCCTAAAAATGTATTTTGATGAGTACAGGGTATGCAACTCATTTTTATGTAAACTCCTCCACTCCACAGTAGCCTCATCCCTTTTTGGACCAAACTATCACATGTCCTAGAGAAATAATTTGTTTAAAGGCCTGAAATATCGAATCAATGTGTATAAAATGTTCTCCCCCCCCCCCCTCCCCTCTTGGTCCACTGCAAATTGGAGATCAGTTGATTGGCTCAAATGATGGGCACGAGGTTTGCTAGTGATGGTATCTTGATGTTTGAATCTCAGCTGGCTGAACCTAGGTGTTATTATTTATTTTAATTTACTTCACGTGTACGTGAGTACTACATTTTACTCTGAATTATTTCTTCCCTTACACCAATAGAGTGATTAAAATGCGTTTAGCTCTCATTGTTGTAAGCGCGGTCTAAATGTAAATATTATTTAATCTGGTTTTCTGGTGATGTAGAGGTCAGAGTTTGAAACCTGGGATTGTATGTTATTGTGTTAATTTCCTAAATGTTTTCACAATCTCCCACCACACAAATATGGGTATATTTTCTCTAAATTCAACCTTGGTCATCCCTAGCCCATAAGGGTAACTAATATATATGTATACGTAGAGCAGTGTCGTGTCGTTAAATGTTGCAAAGGTAAGCAGAGCGTGTTTAAACTGTACTCACTACATGTTTTCAACCAACCCCTTTTGACCAATCATACATGGGTTCTGCTCATGTTCTACTGTACGTATTCCCAAACAATAATAGATGCAACCCAATTTGGTGGCCTCATGGTCTAAGGTACTACTCTCACAGTAAACTAGACTACCCATAACTGGGAGCTCAAGGCTCGAATCTCAGTTGGGTGTACAGAGGGTGGTTTTTACAAAATTGTTTTCCACTCTCCCTGCACGCAAACGCACGTACACTTCTTACTAATATAATCTTCCTCGTCCCTAATACCATTAGTGTAGATGTGTAATACATAAAGGGTAGTTTTTTATTATTTAGCACCGCGTCTTACTACCCGTTCGGGTTATACACTTTAAGTACTAATTACGCAAATGGATTAGGAATTGGGACGGTTGAACTAGAGGATGTAAACCCGCTTTTGCGTGGAGGGAGAGTGGAAAACCATTTTAGGAAAAACCACCCCCAGTTCATCCGGCAGAGATTTGAACCTCGATCTCCTCGTCCTCAGCAGTCGAGCTCAACACGACAAGCGCGTTAGCCAACTACGCCACCGAGGTGGGTCATAACGGGTAGTAAGATGCTGTGCTAAAATAAAATATAAAAAGGTGTAACACCTACACATTATGTGTGTTGTATTGTCCTTCCCAATAGATTCTAGGTATTATTATTATTATTATTATTAGCTACAACGTAAAATACTAAGCTTTTGTTGTTACTTTCCTTACTGTGTCTTGTCGTAAAGTGTTGCCATGTTACGCAGTGTATGTCAAAACTGTATCTGTGATATATATTCTCACCCCCTTTCTTTTGGTAATGTGTTTCCATTGATACTGGTCGGATGAATGTTATACTGTGTGATGAGATCAATTCATCGATATAATGTAAACAAACCCTGCTTATCCTGGAAACACTCCACGCCACCCTACACTGTCAATTTCAGATGGGCAGTAAGAGGTAGTAGGGAAAAGAAAGGTGTTTATACGATGGCTGTGTAATACTATGATACCCTCCTCCTCCTTTTAAAATAGGGCTCATGGACCAATCAGAAGAGACACTGATCAAAGATTACTAAAATACCGGCCCATGAACGAGACCATCTACCTGTGTAGCTTATACCGCCACCTCCAACTGATTTCAACCAACCTGTGTCCATCCTTTTGTCCGCCACGTCGATTGGAGGTGTGGAGTGGGTAGGGCGATTTAGGTGAAAACAGGTTAGATACAATTTGATTATAAAAAAACTAGTTATAGAGCTCTCACCTAGGTCTGAGCTGGTGGGCATGTGGTCTAAAGGTCAAGCTCATATATATAGTCTGGTCTGATGGTGTGACATGGAGGTAAGAGTTCGCATCTTAGTTGGTGCCTTTTACTAAATGGTTTGCCACTCTTCCTCCATGCGAATTTGGATAGGCCTAAATTTATTCTAAATTATACTTTTATCAACCCTACTTTAATAGCCCATTTAATAAATAGACTATGCGCATAACCCAAACGGGTACAGGTGAAAAGAGAAAAGTTTATATTTTATCTCAAATTGAGTTAGTGCTGAAATACTTTAGTCAATCATGAGAATTTTCTAATGCAATTTAGATTATGGTTAAAAGAAGTAGCCTATGTGTAATATTTAGATTAATCTTTTTTAAAAGAGTTTAACCTGGTCCTATAAAGATGATTTCCTGAAAAATGTGTGTAATTTAATCTTACTCCTTTTTCTTTTGTACCCTTCATAATATATAATTGGAGATGCATAACGTGCTACTCTTGCAGTTGGCTAAGCTGCCGATGACGGAAAGATCGAGGTTCGAATCCTGGTCAGGTGTATTGAAGGTGGTATTTCCAAAATGGTTTTGCATTCTCCCTCCATGCAAGTGTGGGTACACTTTAAAACCATTAGCGTAATTAGTACATAAGCGTATAACCCAAACGGGTAGTAAGACACGGTACTAAGAATTTAAAAAAATTGTGACTTACTGCAAACTACATCATTTTTACTAGGGTCGTTTTGTTTTGACACTTGCAGATGATACATTGATATTATAATTTAGTTCGGATAAAATGTCTGTTCACGAGAACCTCATACAATTAAAACTTGTACAAGCGGCAGTATAAATGTCGACTCCGAGTCGCCCGGGGTTGTGTTTCTGATAGCTACTAATTAGCCGATGGTCTTATACGTCCATCACAGACATACGCCTTACATTATGAATTAATAATGACTAAGTACGAGACAAGTCTTGGATAGCCCAGGGGTAGAAAGCATTGGAATGCCAAGCCAAAGGTCCTGGGTTATGTTTTCGTATGGAGGCATCGTTTATATCACTATGGCATAGTTAAATAATAATAATATTTAGCACTGCGTCTTACTACCCGTTCTGGTTATACGCTTAAGTACTAATCTTGCTAATGGGCTTGGAATTGGTAAGGTTAAATTTAGAAGAAAGGAACCCGAATTTGCGTAGAAGGAGAGTGGATAACTATTTAGGGAGAACCACCCCCAGTTCACCCAACCGAGATTCGAACCTCTATCTCCCCATCCACGGCTGTCTAGCTCAACACGAAACTAGCTCATTAGATAACTATGCCACCGTGGTGGGTTATATAATTAAATGAGTTAAATGACTTTACAGAGGGCAATAAAATAAATGTAAGCCAATGAACATTGACAAACATCTAAATGTATTTTTTATGTCAAATTTGGTATAATCTTTCTAGTGTTACAGAAAAAAATTATTTGCTTGTGAATAGTACTTACTAGTTGGCCTAATTCTGTGAATAGTACACCACACACCCTCCATGTTCTTATTGTTACTACAGTCTTAAGATTTATCTTTGTATTTCAAATTAAAATAAATCGGAGTCGCGATTATCTGTCCCTCCATATTATCTGGCCCGGTTCTCGGTGCTAACAACTGGGTTTTAAAATAAACCAGTATATATCCACTATAAAATATGTATTGAATGTATAATGTTATCCATACGATACTCTATTTTCACTTGATGTTCTTGTTTTATAGCTGATGTTTCATTTCTAAAATAAAGTACTATTTTAGCAAAGATTTAAAAATGTATTTCTCGTTTAATTTTTACTGTTCTCTGCGACTACAGTATTCCTATTTTACAGAGTAATCAAAAAATGGGTAGATTCTATTGAAACAAAGTCAAATTTTATGTTAAAATTATAAAAGTAATCAAGTCCACACTGAAAACTATCCACGCTAGGATTCCATACTATCCAGATTTTCCGTTATCCATCACTTTAGGCCAGATAATTGCGACTCTAGTGTATCTTCTATTATCTCTCCTTGGATTTGTAGATGATATTTTTCCTTGGTTATCAAGATAGACAGAAAACAAATCAATACGATGGTCATATAAAATAATTACTGTTTACGTGACTCAAGACGTCAATATTGTAATTTATATGTTTACATTTAAAACATACACCTTAGGTACTCGATCACTTGCTTAGAAATTTAAATTCAAATCACTTGAGATGAACTATTTAATTAAATAACTTTTGAGCAATCACCTTATTTAAACGAATAGCCAGATTCAAAGAAAATATGTAACTACTTTTCTCAGACTAGATTTAAAAAAATGTCTGTGTCAAATTTCGATAAAATTGGTCCACGCATTTGGTACTTATTGGGGAACAAAATAATCATGTTAAAACAGAACCTCGCTACACTCGGTTTCTTGAGTTTTATAAACGCTTAAAACTGTAAAATAAATATTCTTAAGAGTATGTTTGATGTTAGTGCAGTAGCGTGGCTTGGAGTGTTGTAATGGTAGGCCTAAGTAGAGTTAGTTAAAAGTATACATGTGAATTATTTTTCTCAGCATCACTCAATAGAACAATCATTGACTAGGTATCAATTAACATACGTTCCCATATGAGGTATGTAAAACTAATTTCATGTATTATGTGTCAAATGGGGAAAACAGTGTGCGAGAACATTATCACATGTAGGTCTATAATTCCCATGTGAGGTATGTAAAACTAATTTCATTTATAATGGATCAAATGGGGAAAATAGTATGCAAGAACATAATCCCATGTAGGTCTATAATTCTCATGTGAGGTATGTAAAACTAATTTCATTTATAATGGATCAAATGGGGAAAATATTGTGCGAGAACATTATCACATGTAGGTCTATAATTCCCATGTGAGGTATGTAGAGCAAAGCCTTTGTATGACTGGTCAAATAGTTACAGAATGGTGAGAAGATATTACAGGTAGAGTTTCAACAAGCTATGATTACCCTGGAAACACTCCACGCCACTGAGTTGAAGGGTTTTACTACTAGGCATATTAAGTAAATAATTACGTGAGAATAGGTGTGACATACTTACATTTATTATATTATACAATTTCTACAAAACTCGGTTCATAATGAAAAGTAAAGATCCCTGGGGATTGTAAAAGGATATTTGCACAAATAAGAAAACACTTATTTGTAAACTCTATTTAATAACATTATAGACTAAATATAGCCTATATAAATATATTTAATAAATAAGTTTTACGTGGGCCTATACCCTGACCCGAACACTTCATATATATTTACACAATTTACGTTGCGAGAAAGTGAGAAACTATTTAGGGAAAAAAACCACTATCAGAACAGCCAGACGGGTTTCAAACACCAACTTCCCCTCGTTATTGATAAACCAAACCAAACGATAATAACGCCTTAGACTATGTGTCCACCAATGCGAGTATATAACTACCACCAACCTCATACCCCCTACACCTGTCCAAGTTAGAGGCAGATTTATTTAACATAACTCAATGTAAAATAAATGTAGAAATCATAATTAAATTATTTTTACCCGTATTTGCATGTAGGGAAAAAAAACTAGTTACACCCTGCCAAGATTTAAACCCTGACCTTCCAGTTACCAGACAACCAAACAAGATGACTAGACTGACGCGTCTGTTTAGTGTTGTAATATTAATGAATAAATAAACATTATTAAAGACAATAAATCAATCTTAAAGTGGGTAGTCTAATGAGTAATTCTCGTAATGGATTGGGTTGCCAATGACGTGGAGATCGGAGTTCAAATCCCGGTAGTGTGTACTAAAGATTTTTTTTTCCTCAATGGTTTTCCACCCCTCCAAGCAAATGGTGGTACTTATTCTATGGCACTAGGAACTCGAAAGTTAATTGCCACACTTAAAAATAATTACTCCACCTATACTTATCTTGAGCTAGTTATATCCAGTCCACCTCATTACACCCTCTCTCTTTCAGTTTTATTCTAATGTTATCCTCCCATCTACGTCTAAGTTTTCTCAGTGGTCTCTTTCTATTTGGTTTGCCTGTCAGTACTCTGAACACGGTTCTAGATTCTCCCATTCACGCTGCATATACTGCCTACCGTAATCTACAAGAATTATATATATATATATATATATATATATATAACATCGCGTTTACTACATATATTAGAATTATATATATATATATATATATAACATCGCGTTTACTACATATATATGTATATATATATATATATATAGCATCGCGTTTACTACATATATAGCATCGCGTCTTACTACCCGTTCGGGTTATACGCTTGAGTACTAATTACGCTAATGAATTAGAAATTGGGAAATTTAAATTTAGAGGAAGGAAACCTGCACTTGCGTGGAGAGAGAATGGAAAAACCATTTAGGAAAAACTACCCCAGTTCACCCGACTGAGATTTGAACCTCGATCTACCCTTCCTCGGCAGCCGAGTTCAATATGATAAGCGCGTTAGCCAACTACGCCACCGAGGCGGGTACGAGACTTGTTACATAACTTACTAACAATGTCTTGTGATGAGTACAAGGTATGTAGCTTTATTATTATGTAGCCTCCTCCAGTGTCCAGTATCTAGATAACTTTTTTTGACCAAATATCTTCATAAGCATATTGGTTTCGAATGGGGATACACGTCCTCTAGATTAAACTTTCCTCATTCCTAACACAAGAATGTAATTAATACGTAGCCCTAGCGACAAAAATAAATCAAAATATTCTTAAAGCGTCAGATATTTTCAAACTCACCCCAGATATTGACTCTCATTCCTTTCCCCGTGTCCCATTGCCCCACACCTCAGACTGTCCCCCATGATGGCCACGCCAACAAACCTTATTTTTTTCTCTCTCCCCCTCTCCCTCCACCCTTCTCTCTCTCCTTCACCGTAGGTAATTACAGGTTAGCCACCATCTGTCGTCCAGACTTACCTCCTTGTCCCTATTATTATCAACATTAGAGTTGCACGATACGCATCGCCCATTGGTCCAAGTCCATTACATCGGGTCCTGGATAATGGGGCATGATTGCCCACCCCAATAGCCCTTGGGACAAACTTTGGAAAAGCAGACTTTTGTCATCGTGTGCCCGCATTAAGTTTATAAATAAAAAAAATAATAGATATATAGGTAAGTATCCTTTGTGTTTATAAATATGTATCGCTCGCCATGAATGCCTGATAGGATGGATTACATTGATGAGAATGGTAAGATAAGATTGTTGTCGTTTATGAAAATGAGCAGCCCTTTGTTAGGACTGAGGCAAAATATTTGGAATAGTTTACAAATGAAAGTACCCTTCGCGTTGAGGAAAATAAGTTAAACCTTTTTTAAATTTCACTTCGAGGCATTTTATTGGATGAATTTGTGATGACTATGATTACTATACAAGAATTTTATTTCCATATGTAAATATGGGTCTTTTATTTTTTTATATATATAATGTCAATTGGAATATTATATAGTTGCAGAGCTATCTTCTACCTACAATGATGGGCATTTGGGCTAAGGCGTCAACCAAATCTGGGTTTCAGATGAGCGGGGGAGGGGGGGGGGCTCGAATATCAGTTAAGTATCATGAGTAGTTTATTCCTAGATGGTTTCTGATTATTCCTCCACACGTTTTATTTTTTGTTATTTAATTGAGATTTTTAACGTGCACTTCCCTGAACCGACTGATTTTATCAGCACACGAGAATTTCTATGAGCAAGAGTAAAAGAGCTTATCAATTTTACCGGGAAAGGTATTTTCACATACTATCAAGGGTTATTTTACATGCTACAATTGACATGTTACCGACGGCTTTACTTCCCCTTTGAAGGAAGTTGTGCTACAGATTTTTATTTCTCAAGAAAAATCCTTTGGCTCCGGCTGGATTCAAACCTGCAATTATTGGGTTCATGACCACCGAGGTTGATTCCACGAAATTAAAGGAAACTTCATATAAGTTATTGTTCCTCATGAATGTAAATATTTAGTTAGAACAGACGGGTATTAAGACGCGGTGTACATAAAAAATTAGTTAGCTCCAAACAATTACAATTTGTGGAACCAAACAAGAATTTAAAAAAAATTCAAACGTTTTTATAAAATAATGTCTTGTTCTTATACCCAAATTAAAATACATAATTATTTGTCTGCACGTGTGTTTAGTATTAATCTAAGTGTTCTAAGGCTAAATTTAGTTTGTAAGTTGTGTATTAACATAATTTATTTTGTTCAAATATTTCTCTTTATGTATTCTATTAGAATAGTATTACTGTGAAAATATAATAAAAAATAGTACACATCTAATGAAGATGGTATTAATTACTATCCATTAACAGCCATATCGGTAGACACGCCGACTAAATGTCAAGTTCATCTTGTCATGTTTGCCCATGATGTTGAGTCCAGAGTTCAAGTCCCAGGTGTACTGATAATGACTTTACTAAATTCTCACCTTCCCACCCCCCACCACCAAATTCCTACACACAAATATTGGTATATACGAACTTATATCCTATAAAATTCCACCTTTCTCAAACATGCCCCACTTGTGTAATTCATTGCGTATATCGCAGGCGAGTAGTAGAAAAACGAGATGCCAAAATAAATAAATACAAAATTGATCAACAAGACTGATTAACAAAGTTAAATTGAAATAAGTAGTCACAAACAAACAGAAACAGTTTAAAGATTTGGAATTGTTAAATAATTTTGTAAAGTGCCACTATTTTTACTTTCTCGTTATCTTACAGATAGAGAAAGTATTTTGATCGTCAAAAAAAATCGGACTCGAAATTTTGATGAAAATTGACATTTCATGACACCCCCCACCCCCACCCCGAATCCGAAAGAGTGTTTTTTTTGAATTTTTGTCTGTCTGTACCTCCGACAAGAGCCTAAACTATTTTACCGATCGGGCTAAGACTTAGTATCTAAGGTTTTCATAGGGTTGCCCCGAGGGGTTTTTGGAATTGGATATATAAACCTGAAATTAATGGTAGTTTACTGAAGGGCAAAAAGAGAAAAAGACAATTTTCTCAAAATCGGCTCTAACGATTTTGATTAAATTTCATTTATGAACATCTATAATATTCTAAACAAAATGGCTACTCTTAATATATTGGCAAAATAACTTTGAGGGTTTCAGTCAAATGCGTAGATTTTTATTATTTATCATACCTTCGTAGCTCTTCGAGATTTGGAATTACATATCATTGAAAATATGTAGGTCTATTTATGATACAAATATTTTATTAGGAGCATAATTTTATGAACCCAATAACTTTCAAGCTATACGCAATTATATATATATAAACTTTTTGAACACTAAATTATTATTATTATTATTATTAGCACCGCGTCTTACTACCCGTTCGGGTTATACGCACTTACGCTAATGTGTAATGTTAGGGGATTATGAGATGAAATGAAGGACCTACAGTTTAACGTGGAATCCGAACCACGGTGGCGGCCTGGCATTCCCCACATTCACAAGATGTCTTGTCAGAGATGAAGGAAGGGTTTGGTAATCAGATAAATCTTTGCCGCGACCTAGGATTGAACCCCGGCCGCCAGCACAGAAGACTGACACCTTACCCCTAGACCGCCAGGTCACCTTGAACACTAAAGGTTAAGTATTGCGACCGTAAAAAAAACCTAACCTGAAATGTTGATGGATGTCGACGTATCATTACCCTCGAACCCTAAAAAGTTGTTTTGCAATGCCGTGTGTCTGTTTAACCCTAAAATTAAGAGTAGATTAATAAAAAGCGAAAAGAGAAAAAAAATTTTTTTTTCAAAATTGGATCTGATGATTTTAATTAAAATTCGTATCTAGGCGTTGATTAAGATTATGAATAAACTGGCTATTTCCATTTTCCTCTGAAAATGAATTTAAGGGTATTTACAGAAGCGAAAATTTCCCTATCCCACAAATATTTGAGATACTAATTAACTTATCATTGCAAAATTATAGTACTATTAACAATAAAAAAACTCTTATAGAAAATAAATTTTTTATAAATCCAACAGTTTCTGAGATATTGGCAAATATAATAATAACATTTTGGGAGATTTATCTGTAAAGAAATACTAAAGTTTTAACGCAATAATTCTGTAATGCCATGGAGTAATTAAATATAAGAGAGTGTCTCAAAAAAGTTTGCTATTTTTCCTTTAACTTCTTAGGAGAAATGTTTGTACAACAGTGATCTATCTCCTTCATTTTAGATTCAATAGTCAATATCTACATTTTTTATTGGTTAAAATTTATAAATCAGGAATTGAATATCAATACGATGACCTGAAGATGTGAAACACATAATAAAGTGTTAAAATTATAGCCGGAAGTCGAACTTTTAATACGAAGTTTTGACCCTTGTGGACACAAAAGTGGTTATTTTTATTGGTCCAAACATAAATATGTCAAATAGATAAAAACGACCACGCATAGTCTACGTTTTATTTTTCATCGCGTTTTTCTACTCTTTCGTGTTATACCCATATGTATTAATTATGCTAATTATGAAGAATGAGTAAGGCTGTATTTAGATCAAATGTACCATATTTTTCGTGAAGGGAAAGGGGAAAACAATTAGGAAAAAATCAACCACTAATACACCCAACCAGAATTCCGTGACACGTTAGTGTTCCGCAAAGTGTCTGCATGTGTGCGGCAGGTGTTTGGGGCAAGATAAAAATAAGTAAAGAAACAAATGTGAGGAATAAAAATAAATATTTTGTAATCAATGATCAACATTTTTTTTTAAATAACACAATTTTTTCCAACTTTATCTACTATTGAACTTTTACACACAATTATTAGTAAGTTACTTGGTTTTTTTTAATGAAATTAAAACCCTCCAAAAAAACTAATGGTTTGCCTTGATAATTCTAGCGCCTTATTCAGCGTGCTTGCGTGTCGTAAGTTCAAACAGGTTGAACATCACTGCCTAGACTATTCGGCATTCGAGGTGAGTAAATTATTATTGTTACTATTATAATTATTATTGGCACCACGCCTTACCACCCATTCGGGTTGTACGCACTTACGCTCATGTATAATGGTAGGGTGATTGTGAGATGAAATGGAGGATCTACAATTTAACGTGGGATCCGAACCACGCTGGCGGCCTGGAATTCCCCACATTCACAAGTTGTGATTAATACACGTCTTGTCAGGAAGCTGAAGGAAGAGTTTGGCAATCAGATAAATCTGTGTCGGGACCGAGGATTGAACCCCGGACGCCAAGCACAGAAGTCTGGCACCTTAACCCTAGACCGCCAGATCACCAAGGTGAGTTAAATAATAAATATTGTATTTTCTAATATAAGGTAAAGTAGGCGTATATTTTTTGGGAATGGGTAAACCCTAAACAGCGAACCTGGATAGCTACTAATAAGATATGTCTTCGATCACATTGAATGGTATAAAAATACACGTTCAGAAACCAACGAATCAATTATCGATTCCAGGGCAAAAATATAATAATAATAAGCGTGGCCGATAGATTATTCTTATTCCACCATTATCGTTTTAGCGCCTGATCTTACTACTTGTTCAGGCTATTCGCATATGTATTAATTACGTTAATGAGTTAAGGATTAAGAAGGTTGAATTTAGAAGAAGTGTACCCGCATTTGGGTGGAGGAATAATAGAAAACCATTTAGGAAAAAAACCACCCTCCGTACACCCGACTGGGGTTCAAACCCCGATCTCCCTGTCATTGGCGGTCCGTTCTAACATGAGAGTGATGCCTTGGACCGTGCGGCCACTGAAGCAGGTTTCTACCATAATTGATACGAACCAGAAAATTGAAGTGGTCGTAACAAGTCTAATATTACGCTCCTATTAGACTATTAAGAAGATTGCAGTCGATGACGTTATAATAAGCCCGAAGCTATATCTTCCACTTTTATATTAATGTTGTTAGTATCCATTCTAACCGTGAAACCTAAAACGTAAGGACCTTTTCGGGCGACGTTGATTTCACTTGATCGAGATTTAAACACTAGGGTGCTGGACACCACAATACAAGGCGGATCACCGTGCTAAACAGGCCCATCTACACTACTCGCCTGGTAGGCGATGGTAAGAACACCTTTAAAAGAATAGTATCCGATGGTTACTAAACATAGTAGTTATGTGAACAGTGGACAGCTGCTTGATGACGGGGAAACCAAAGTTCGAGGCCAGGTAAGATTTTTAGACAGTGGTTTCTCTTATATGGTTTCTCACTCTCCTTCCAAGCAAATGCTTCCTTCCTCATCCTTACCCCATTAGAGTGATTATCATATATCTATGAGTGTAACCTTAACAGGTTGTAAGACGTGGTAATAAAAGCAAAAATACATATAAAATAATGATGATAACTATGAAACCAAACAAATGTTTTGAAATAACTAAAAATCAAATAAAGATTAATATGTACACTACGTTTACCCTGACAGGTAACAGTTCTACCGAAACTGATTACACAACGGCTCTATACTATAAGCTACACACTAGTGAAGTCAAGTGATCTTACCACCCACCTCGGTGACGTAGTTAGCTAACGCGCCAGTTGTGTTGAGCTATACCACCGAGGACGGGGAGATCGAGGCTCGAATCTCGGTCGGGTGAGCTTGGGGTGGTTTTTCCTAAATAGTTTTCCACTCTCCCTCCACGCAAATGCGAATTCACTTCCTCTAAATTCAACCTTTCCAATTCCTAATACATTAGTGTAATTAGTCCTTAAGCGTATAACCCGAACGGGTAGTAAGACGTGAGGTAAAATAAATAAGTGAGCTTACCCTGAAAGGACGCAAGCTTAGTTTGACATAATGACAACACTGTGCAGCTAATACGATACGGTCACACCCCCTACTGTAATAGGACAAGATAAACTGAGTTTACATAATAAAGTAGGATTCTTGTAGGAAGGAGCTTTTAGAAAATTTACAAAAAAAACTATTGCGATCAATATCGATATCAGTTTACATTATTAATAAAATTTCA
The DNA here is from genome assembly GCA_902141385.1 of Timema californicum. Taxonomy (NCBI): domain Eukaryota; kingdom Metazoa; phylum Arthropoda; class Insecta; order Phasmatodea; family Timematidae; genus Timema; species Timema californicum. The sequence goes on along the minus strand of CABFOW010001284.1, from coordinate 52,083 downwards.
TATACATTGATACAATCTATACAAATATACACTTGCAGTTAAAATTACTTTACGTATAACTGATACTAAATGTAGATTATTTTAGTAACTTTTATAACTATCAGTAAAGTTCTTTCTTATCTGCAAGTGACAAAACATTTTAAAAAAACATATTTTTTTATCGAATTACACACCGGTATATGACCGTGAGGGACTTTAACATCCAGGTTTGGTCACCTTATAGGTAGACTATTAGCCGCTCTGGTGGCACAGAGAACGTTACCCAGGGTACACCATAGGAGGCGGTTTACACGTCGCACCCGCAATGAGATTATGGTTATTGTGAAGCTGTGGAGCCGGTGAAAGTCTTAACCTAACTTAAGTCTAATTAACCAAACCCTGGTGATCATTGGAATTATTCACCTCAAGGGGAAAATGGTACCAGCCGGGAATCGGACCCAGGACCCCTAGGCTAGTATCCAGGTGCACTGACCACTACACCATGGTAGTTGTTAAGACGCTGTTTATCTGAATGTATTAAAAATAAACAATCATTATAAATGAATTTGTATTTAAAAAATTAGATACCTGTTAAATTAATTATTTTTTAAAAGATACCAAACAAGAACTCTTTCTTATTATTATTAGCACCACGTCTTACTACCCATTAGAGTTATACGCACTTACGCTAATGTGTAATTGTAGGGTGATTGTGTGATGAAATGGAGGACCTACAGTTTAACGTGGGATCCGAACCACGGGTGAGGCCTGGCATTCCCCACATTTACAAGTTGTGATTAATACACGTCTTGTCAGAGGTGAAGGAAGGGTTTGGTAATCAGATAAATCTGTGCCGGGACCGAGGATTGAACCCCAGACCCCCAGCACAGAAGTCTTTACAACTTACCTCTAGACCACCAGGTCACTAACTCATTCTTGCTGAGACTGATTCGATAATAATAGAAATGTAAACATTAGACTGTACTCGAATAAATATAGCAGCACAAATTGACTTGTTTATCGGCAAGTGAGGCCGTGGCCCTGTTGTTATTAGAGAGGTAGGCCTAATGTATCCATCCACCCCTCCGCATGTCAACGGAAAACAAGTTCAATAATTAAAGATCTGACTAGATTCGGGGGCGAGCGTTCTGAAATGAACCTGTTCAGGGTTGGAAGCTACGATGGCCTTAATCAAATGTGACAAGTTGATACTAAACTATGACATGAAAGAATAATTTGTTCAAATAATGGCGCTTCTTGTAACCTTATTTAAGCTACTTATTTTTTTAATGTGTTTGATTATTAATTGCAGCCGTCGTGAATTATTGGGTAGAAGGGTCGACCTCTATATTAAAGATCATCTGCCTTAATACCCGATTAAAATAGCTTAATATTTGTTTAAGGTGGTAGCGAGAAAGTACCAATCACTGTCAGGCCAAACACCTTAAAATACAGTGGTATTTTGTACGTTTATGGTATAATTATATTATCATCATAATCATCATCATCTTTATTATCTTATACTCCATTTTGCTCTTCACCTACAACCACTCTTTGTCATATAAATAAGAAAGAGGGGGGAATGAAATTATGAAACTTTTTGTCTCAAGTTAAAGAGAAAAGCTAGCTGCTAGTTCTCATCAAATATCTTAAAATTGTATTTTGTGACCTTATAAAAATAACTGTAGCCCTATTTGCTAGAAGAAGGCTAAATCTAGAGACCTTTTTCATCAAGCCTAATCTCATAGTTCAACTTAAAAATTCGTTGAATATGACCTAATATTCGTCACATTTTCACATTTTTTTTTCTCTTAATAAAACTCAAACTATTGTGTTGTTAATAAAAAAAAGTACCCTGTTGAAATCATTGGGCTTTATTTTGGGTTAAACAATATTTTGAAATAACACAGAGTATAATTAAATATCCATAGAGCTAAACGTTTTCGTGGCGATTTTTGTCTTACCGAGGTGGCCCCCTTAAAAGTAGGCCTATTAAAGTGGGATTTGAGTCTCCAGCTTATTTTTTTCTTGGAAACCATTTGCACAGTATTGTTTAACAAAAATTTGTTCTAACATAAACCTTGTTGTGGAACTTCCCTAACACTTTAATTGAAATCTAAAACAAACTTTAACGTGTTTATTATGTTTATTTTTAGGTTACAAAATGAGAGCATCACTGTAGAAAAAGGACAAGGTTAGAGGGAAAACCAAAGGGTTTGAAAAACCCTGGTTAGTGTATTAAAGAATCTGTACTGCAACCTAAGATTGAAATGGCCTTTTATAGAGAAAAAAACCCACCCAACCCCCAACTGTTAATTAATCACTGTGAAAGAGGAAACCACTATTTCTATAATCGTTTATTAGGTATAGAATTTAAAACCCTAAGCTTAATAAGTAGACATCCTACCGACAGAACTAAGGTGTCCGACCAAGAGCTGAACCTATTTTACCGGAAGGAACAGGAATAATAACAGAATCAATATTCGTTTGGGAGGATTATAATAATGCATATTATATTATTATTAGAACCGCGTCTTACTACCCGTTCGGGTTATACGCACCTACGCTAATGTGTAATGGTAGGTTGATTGTGAGATGAAATGGAGGACCTACAGTTTAACGTGGAATCCGAACCACGGTGGAGGCCTGGCATTCCCCACATTCACAAGATGTCTTGTCAGAGGTGAAGGAAGGGTTCGGTAATCAGATAAATCTGTGTCGGGACCGAGGATTGAACCCCGGCCGCCAACACAGAAGTCTGACACCTTACCCCTAGACCGGCAGGTCACCTGCATATTATAAAGATCGCTATTGAGCCACAACTACCTAGCAGCTGCCATCAGTTTGGCGAAGATAGTTCCAACTCCTGTGGGTAAAGGGTGTCCTGTGTTCAGCACAACAAAACATACGGGCGTTAATATCAGTTTTCTAGGTCTCAGCTGCTACTTTTTCATTCAAGTGTCTCCTCATTTGTCCTCAGGAGGCCGAGTTGACCCCGTTCCAGACCCACTGCTTCGCGTGCAGAAACATCTTGAACGTGCCGCCAGAACGCTATTTTGTCACGAGTCTTAATTAGTTTACACTGATATTACGTTCTAATATATTCATAGCGTAATACGCAGTTTTAAAAAGAGTTAAAAACTTTCACTGGCGGATTTTCAGGATAATCATAAAATGATGTGAATACAGTTTTATTTTTCAATAATGAATTTATTCTTAATTAGTCTTAGGGATATAGAAGAAGTGTTGATAACTCACTAATATCGATATTATTCTTTTAATAAACTCTTTTTGTTTCGATACTTTCACTTAATATCGTATAGGTATCAAAAGAAACAATCATTTGGTTATATTTATTTGAGTTTTTTTTCGTGCGCTTTCTGAACCGACTGATTAGTGACCGCGAAGGGATCTACCAATTTGGACGTAAAAGATATTTTCAGATACCTTTATCAGGGTTCTTTAACATTCCACAATCGATATGGGACCGACAGCTTTACTTACCCTCCGTGGGTGACCTGGTGGTCTAGGGGTGAGGTGTTAGACTTCTGTACTGGGGGTCCGGGGCTCAATCCTTGGTCCCGGCACAGATTTATCTGATTACCAAATCCTTCCTTCACCTCTGACAAGACATCTTGTGAATGTGGGGATGCCAGGCCTCCACCGTGGTTCGGATTCCACGTTAAACTGTAGGTCCTCCATTTCATCTCACAATCAACCTGCCATTACACATGAGTGTAAGTGCGTATAGCCCGAACGGGGAGTAAGACGCGGTGCTATTAATATTAATACTTGGCCTCTTAAGAAAGTTGTGCTACGGAATTTTATCGCTCAAAAAAATGTGTTGACCCCCGCTGGGTTTGAACTTGGAACCCACGATGTTTGGCTATAATTTATGTATGTCTTGGTAATGAATTATGTCCGGAAATGTGTTAGACACAGGCCATATATTACAATGATTACAAATACGGTAAAAGAGAATTTCTATTTATAAATCAAAGTTAAGTTAATTGTTAGTAAATTTTAAAAAATCTAAGGATAAGTTGCAGAGGAAAAAGAAATTGTAGGCTTATGAAACAACATAAAAACATTATATTAGGATTAAATTCCCTATTTATTCCTTCAATACTGATACCAACTGATATGGATAATTTTATTTCGAAACGAGTAAGGTTTCGATAAATTTATTTCAATGTCACATCTCAACTAATAACGCTATCATATCCTACCAAGTGGCTGATATATCCATTCTAAAGAGCGAGAGCGTGTGAGACTCACAGTGGTTCCATTTTAATCCCATCATTAACCAAGGCAGCACACTGAACTCAACCTAACATTGAAAGCGATTAACTCGAATGTCACTGTCCCTTTATCTGCCTCGCATCCGCTATATCCACCCTTTCCCCCCCACTCTCAAAATTCCCTTGTCTCCAGCCTGTGGTACGATGACAGCGTTCACAGTCCCGCGCCACACTTCTTTTTAATGCCCCTGGATTTATGGTTTGTTTATATCTTGTCAACATGGCGGTCCTTTCGCATGGGGAGGGCTGATTTATGGGCGGAGCGTGTACTGCAGTGTGAAGAAACAGCTGATGAGACAGGCAGTACTATCTGTGGGCAAACTCGCGAAGCTAGAGTAAGAGTACTCTAGCGTTGATATGAAGAAGCGTTAGAGGTCAGCCACGGCGGTTCCACCAGCAAAGCTTATGGCTAGTTTTTATTAAATCGTGTGGAACATGTGGATTCCCGGGGCTGCAACAAATTGGAGGCCCCTGCATTAGACCAATATTTTTTTTTCAATGTTTCTACATTATTTTTTATCTTTACAAAATTAACTGTCAAGTTCAATGTTAAATATATTATTTAAATAAGAAAATATTGTCAACACAATAAATTTGATGAATTCAAAATCAAAGTTAGCCATTAGTAGCTAATATTATGTCAAAATTAAATATAATTTCATATTGAAAGTTAGATTTTTTTCGAAGATTTTACCATGGTTGAAGAGAAATATTTGTTATTGCTACAGTTTGTGGAAACCCTGATTTGTGGAAATTTGAAGTCCTTGGGCGTTATCCACCGTCACCCTCTTTTAAATCTAGGCCGCTTAGCATGGATGAGTAATTAATACCTCTGAGACAAAAAACCACTCAATAAATAAAATATATCTAACTAAAGAAATGATATCCCAACTAAGGATTACTAATCTCTATGTTTTAACCATTTTGTTGCCTTCATTTCATTACTCCTTTTAAATAACATTCAACGTAAGTAGCAAAACTGAGTAAAGCAATACTTTGGAGTAAAATTTACTATATTAGTTTGATCTGAAAAATAAATAATATTATTTCACTTGCATTGTAATTATATCTACGCCTATTATATAGATTCTATATATTTATATATTATGCATTGGCAATGGCATATAAGATAAGTCATTCTACAAAATGAAAAATTATTAACGTTTAAATTATTAATTTTTATATTCAAAACTTTGAGTAAAACACTAATATTTTTAAAGCTAGTGTATTATTATTATTATTATTTGAGTTTATAGGAAGTGTACTCGCATTTGAGTGGAGGGAGAGGGGAAAACCATTTTGGAAAAGCAACTCTCGGTACACTCAACCGAAATATATCCTCAATATCCCCTTCATCGGCAGTCTAGTTTATTGCGAGATTGACACCTTAGACAATACGGCCACCAAAGCTGGCCAGTTACAATTACTTGCCAATATTTGATACTTTATCTATGTTGTGGTTGTTCTTTCATGAGCCTAGAAAAGACCTGGTTCAATCCCAAGTTATGTTGAGTGAAATATGTATTAGCTATTTATACACAAACTCAACCTGCTATCCAAATAATAATATATATATATATATATATATATATATATATATATATAAAAGAATTGAGTGTGAGTCCTAGGCCTAGGCTAATTTAGTATGTAAATCATGTTTTATGTTGTGATAATGTGTGTATTTTATTGTATGCATGCTAACTACTCTAATAATAATGATATTAGTAGTAGTAGCAATAGTAATAAAACGGTGACCTGTTGGTCTAGGGGCAAGGTGTCAGACTTATGTGCTGGGGGTCCGGGGTTCAATCCTAGGTCCCAGCACAGATTTATCTGATTATCAAACCCTCCCTTCACCTCTGACAAGACGTGTATTAATCACAACTTGTGAATGTGAGGAATGCCAGGCCTCCATCGTGGTTCGGATACCACGTTAAACTGTAGGCCTTCCATTTCATCTCACAATCACCCTGCCATTACACATTAGCGTAAGGGCGTATAACCCGAACGGGTAGTAAGACGCGGTGCTAATAATAATAATAATAATAATAAACCATCTTCAGTGGTCAAATGGTCTAAATCAACCTTCTTGCAATAAATTGCACTGTCAGTTATGTGGAGATTTGGGTTCGAATCTCGTTAATGTGCACTGAAGATGTTTATTCCTAAATAGGTTTGCCCTTGTTCCTTCACGCAAATCTAAGTACACTTTCTCTAAATTCTCTAAATTTTATAAAGTTTCTCGTAATCCTATGTTAATTAATTTAGCACCGTGTCTTACTATCCGTACGCTTAAGTACTAGTTATGCTAATGGTTTAGGAATTCGAAAGGTTCAATTTAGAATAAGTGAACCTGCATTTTCGTTGAGGGAGGGTGGAAAACCACCCCAGTTCACCCGACCGATATTAGAACATTGATCTCCCTACCCTCAGCAGTCTAGCTCAACACGAAACGAGCGCGTTAGCTAACTACGCCAACGAGGCGGGTTAATCCTGTGTTACACTCCTTAATCCACTCTTCCACAGTAAGTTAAAAATAGAGAGAAAAGATATAGCCAAGGAGCTATGAATGTAAAATTAATTTTAATATCACGGCATTATAAATAAAATACAGCCTTAATTTTTAGTTTAGGATAGTTGAAATCTTATTAAACCTATTTTCATGTCGAAATATAATACCTTTCTCCCCCTTTCTTAATTTAGTGGAAAGTGGGGGATACGATAGGGGGCTATGTAAGATAGGCGAGGAAAGCAGTGATGCGGAAGGTAAGAATGAAAGCACGATAAGATTCCAAAGAGAGAATGAAGAGGGCGGGTAGAATGGAAATCAGAAAAAAAATATGAAAGTCTAAAAAAGAAAACAAAACGTTGCCTGGCAGCGAAAAAGGGAAAGGGGAGGTTGTTATCAGTATTGGAAAGTTGGGGTTGGGGGAGGGGAGGACTCTTTTTTGAGTGTGTTGTGACTGCTTAGACTGTGCAACCAGTTTTTTAAAAAATTGCACGATAGACCAGTGCACAATTTCTCATACCTTTAAAGGAGTTTTTATTCGAAAACTTGTGTACTTTTGTTAATTATTATGTACAGCACTCTTAAAATATTAACTTTGAACAAAATTATTTAACTATTTTCAAACCTTTTCGATTTAATTTTCTATAAAAAAATCTTAGTGTTAATGATTTTTTTTCTCCAAAAAAAGTATACAGAAAGTTATTTTTCATATCATGTAATAGTAAAAATCGCTACTAGGAACACATAAAAACGTCCAGATTTCTTTTTCATATTGCGATAATTTATCTAATTGAGAAAGCTAAAAGCAATTCTAAGCAATATCAAAACATTTATATTTTGTTTGCGCTAAAAATTAAAAACAAAATCAAACCTTATCTAAAATGTAATTAAAAATTACTACAGAGCTTGATTATGAATAGGCCTACCAATAAAATGAAATATTACTTCACTACATAATTAATTTAAACTGTCATTAGGCTTCTATTAAAGCTGTATTAGTTGATATTAAGTCAACTTTTGTTATAGTTATTAGTAATTAAAATTAACTTGAGTCAGGCTGACTTCAACGATAATGATCATTGTTGAGACCTATAACTTAAAATTAAAGCCACAAATTGAATTAAAAAAATTTTTATCTTATAGTCCCATCTTTCAAATATGAATATGTACAGTCCAACGTTCATTGGAAGGAACTTGTGGAAAATCTAAAAATATTTGTTTGTGGTCAACAGTTAAATTTTCTTTACTATTAGTGTTATTTTATAATCATTGATTTCACCTCTGACAAGACGTGTATTTATCACAACTTGTGAATGTGAGGAATGCCAGGCCTCCACCGTGGTTCGGATAACACGTTAAACTCTAGGTCCTCCATTTCATCTCACAATCACCCTACTATTACACATTAGCATAAGTTCGTATATCCCGAATGGGTGGTAAGACGCGGTGCTAATAATAATAATAATAATAATAATAATATAGTTATTGACAATAACTAATGCAATCACATGACTTGACGTATGAATATGTTAGCATAGATCCAGTAACTTTTTATAGCTGTTATATAAGGTCCTTCCTATGAAGATTGGACTGCACCTTGTGCCTAGACAACGACAAAGATGAAAGAGAGGGAGAACATACTATAGTATTATAGTTTGTGCCCGTGGTTAGATGGTTATAGTATCATCCACATGTCTAGTGGACCCTAGTCCAATTCGAGGTGGTACTGACAAACATTTATTCTTACCAAATAGATACGATGGAACGTTTCTTTGGTCTAGTGTTCAGAAATCCTGGTTACAGAGTCAAAGGTCCCTGGTTCGATCCTCGGTGCTTCCAGATTTTCTGTAGCGCAGTGGGTCTAAAATAGAGTCAACTGAAGACAAATGAGCAGCTACTTAGAATAAAAAGTAGCAGGGGATAAATGAAAGACTCAACTTCCAGGTTAAAATGGTTGCACTCCTTTTGGCAGCTTGAGTCCTTCAACACTAGGATCGCTGCAGTTAGTCCTATCATCACCCAGCTGTGACACTAGTGAGGCCCAGTGTTGAAGGACTCAAGCTGTCAAAAGGAGCGCAGTGAAACTCCCCATAAGGTTGAGAGTCTGTTTCTTACGTGTCTGTGGGCTGGGCATAATTAACTATAAATATCAAATTATAGATTAAAATATTTGAACTTGACCCAAGAATCACGGCTTTGAACCCCTGCTTGGAGCATTAGGTGTGCTTTATTTCCTATTAAGTTTCCCATCGTATCTTAAGATGAATGCCATTATAGTTGTTTAGGGTGATCAGGTGGTCTAGGGGTAAGGATTCAGACCTCTGTGATGGGGGAGCGGGGTTCAATACTTGGTCCTGGCACAGATTTATCTGATTGCCAAACCCTTCCTTCATCTTTTACAAGTTTTGTATTACTCACAACTTGTGAATGTGGGGAATGCCAGGCCTCCAGCGTGGTTCGGATAACACGTTAAACTCTAGGTCCTCAATTTCATCTCACAATCACCCTACCATTACACATTAATGTACGTGTGTATAACCCGAACGTGTAGTAAGACGCGGTGCTAATAATAATTTAGTTATTTAAAATCAGTTGTTCTGCTGAGATAGTACATGCAAGTTTATGATATACCGAGCGATCATAAAAACCAAAACAAATATCTCAAGGACATAAGTCCGAAAAAGAGTTAGCACAACCGAGAGGCCACCGCTGTTAACGATGATAGTATCAACATTTGCGGATAGGTGATGTCATGTGTCCAGCACAACGTGGCGTCTAGCTGTTAAGCTCAAATTTCTAGACCAGAGCTGATACTTATTTACTAATATTATTTTTAGCATCACCTCTTACTAACCGTTCGGGCTAATTACGACGCTAAAGATTCTAGGGATGAAGAAGTTTATATTAAGAGGAAGTGTACCCGCATTTGCGTGGAGAGAGATACTAGAAAACTATTTTGGAAAGAACTACCCTCAGTACACCCGACCAAGATTAGAACCTCAATCAACTCGTCATCGGTGGTCTAGTCTACTGCGAAAGAGCGCGTTAGGCCATGCGGCCACCGAAGAGGACTTATTTAGTCAAGAAACTCCTCACTTGCCTTCTCGAGGCTGAGTTTAATCCCATTCCTGACCTACCTCTTCACAAAAAAAAAATCTGAAGGCACCAGGAATCGTTCCCGGTACCTTTGGATTTGTAGCCAGGAAATCTGACCACTAAGCCAAGTAACACGTGCTGAAAATAATATGTATTTGTCTGTGTTACGCGTCCTATAGCCTTTCGGGCTGTCCAAGACATTGTCTACACTAATTTAAGAAAAGATATAAGGTGAGTTTTTAACAAAATACATTCGCAATTTTCTATGAAGAGAGCGGTGAAATAGAAATGGTAAGATAACAAAAATTCTGAACCAGGTCAAGCCACCCATGGATAGGAATGTTCATATCCATGCTCAACTTTATGCTAGCATCCATATAAATGTAGATTCCCATTAAAGTGATAGAATAATTGAAAAAAGTTTGTTACAAAGTAAATATTTTAAGCAAAATGTAATAAAATATAAGTTATTTAATGTGAAATGCTATTAAATTGCATACATACATCTTACTAATATTATAAATGCGAATGTTTGTGTGTTTGGATGTTTGTTACTCAATCTCCCCAAAACTGCTGAACGGATTTGAATGAAACTTTGTACGTTGGTAGAGTATGTCCTGAAATAACATATATGACTATTCCCAACCTTTGATTTTAAATAATAATAAATATATGATTATAATATGATTGAAATGATATTATTTAAGAATTTGTGATTTAATATTTTGTAATTAAAGTAAATAGTAATTAGTGTGACGTAGTTTCATACTAATAAATAATAAATACGATGTGATTTTAGCTATGTAGTTGGAAATTTTTAAAATTTAATTTATTTATCTTACTAATAATAAGTTAAAAATTAAAAAAAATTATAATTGATAACTTAAATAATATATATTTATTTTATTACGAAATATTTAAAAGTGAAGATTAAAATACGGCAAATCTATTTACAGCTATAACTAATAAAAACGCATTAATATTTGAAAAAAATAAAGTTTGATTTATGACCAAAACAGTTTAGTTAAAAATTAAAAGATGTTATCAATTATTGCGGGCGAAGCCGCGACGGGTAAAAGCTGGTATATAATATATACGCCTTTTAATTAAAATTTATTAAAATGTGTTATACAGCTATTTCACACCTCTTCATCCTGAAAAGTTCTTAATTTGTCATAAGGTATATCTATTTATCAGTCCCTTTCTTCTTCTTGTTCCTTTTAGTTTCTCTTAACTGCCCATTTGCATCCTATTCTCATTTTCCCTTTTAAATTATGCCTTTCAATCTCTATCTTTTCCTGTTTCTCAATCTTGTCCTTTATTTCTCTCTCACTCAGTCGCTATAACTCCTATTCGCTCTCCCATGCTTGCAAACACTCTACCCCTCTCTGTAAATCTGCAGTTTCCAAATAGCGCCAGGAGATAACGCGCATATGCAACTTACGAGCTCTTCCAGAACTACAAGTTGCGTGTACTAGATGTTGGAGGGTTATGTTGCATTTGTCTCCATGACGAGCTTTTAATTAATTTATAGGATGGAATATAGATGCAAATATATATAAAAAATATCGCTAGACATTAAATTTAAATTATACTTAAAAAACAAATAGAAACAATAACTTGCTAGCATATTGAATATAAAATGTAACTAATCATGAACTTATTATTTGTTATTAATTAAATTAGGTGAAAACATTTTTTGGCACCGCATCTTACTACCCGTTCGGATTATACGCCTATATACTAATTACGATATTGGTTACAGGTGTGAGGAAGATTGTGTTGTATTTAGAGAAAGTATATACACATTTGCGTGGAGGGAGAGTGGAAAACAATGTTGGAGAAACCCCCATCGGTACATCCCAGCGAGATTCGAACCTAGATCTCACCACCATCGGCAGTCTAGTCTACTGCGAGAGTAGCGCCTTGGACCATGCGGTCACCAAAGGGGGTGAACATTCAGTTAAAATTTAAAACTAATATAAATTAATTTGCATTAGGAAGGTGTTTGTTTATTTAATTTATATTTCGATCTAGAAGTTTTTTTAATAATAAAGTTTGTCTTTCTCTCCCTCTAGTTGTACCTAGGAATGTAGCTGGAATGGTTTTATGGATATATTATTAAAATTTAATATTTATATGTCATATGGTCACACCTCCAAGTGGAATTAAGTGGATGTAAATTCAATTAAAGGTGGGGAATTCCAGGCCCCCACCATGGTTCGGATTCCACGTTAAACTGTAGGTCCTTCATTTCATCTCACAATCACCCTACCATTACACATTAGCGTAAGTTCGTATAACCCGAACGGGTAGTAAGACGCGGTGCTAATAATAATAATAATAATAATAATAATAATAATAATAATAATAATAATAATAATAATAATTAAAAATGGTTTATTAGTTAGTGAATTTTTCAAATTGAAATTATTTAAAATATGGCTATACTGATGTAAATATCAAAATTGATTCACGGGGAGTGTTTTACAAGATAAATAACACTGTCTTACAGATTTTTCAAAATTTTTTTTTTCAGGATGGCTGAAAAATAACCGATTTTAGATTTTTTTTAAATTGTTTATAAATTGGCATAGCAATTTTGTTTAAAATTGGTATATGGGAAGGTTTTATATGTTATACATTTGTACACCGGATTTTCTATAAACAAATTAAGCCTAGCTTAGTGGTGACTAAATTTTTTAATATATATATATATATAAATTGCTCCAACAGTTTTTTTTCAACATCTAGGTGTAACTGAAAGGTCGGCCTAGGTGATCTTGGGGTAAACTACTCACCTCAAGACCCAATATTCATGGGTTCAAACACATTTGGGGTCGATGGATTTTTTTTAAACAATAAAAATCTGTAACACAACATCCTTCGGAGGGGAATCAAGGCCGTCGATCCCATGTAATGTCGATTGTGACATGTAAAAGAACCCCATAAGGAATGTGAAAATACCTTTCCCAGAAAAATTGGTAGGTTCATTCACTCTTGCTCATAGAAATGCTCATGTGCTGATACAAATCAGTAGGTTCAGAAAGTGCACGTTAAATACCTCAAAAAAATGAATTTATATAATAATATCTGAAGGATATTTGATAAGATTTTCAGAATTATTTATGAATAAGTCATTAATGGTTCCTAGCTATAATAGACTATATGAGAAAGTATATTCCCTGAGTTAGCCCTGTATTGTTGGAAGTCTACCTTGTCTGGTTCCACTATGGCGTGGATTAGAATATAGGGACGTGTTGTAATCTATAAACGTAAGACTGCTGCAATTTAGGTTAGATCATGTGTATCATTGTTTCATAAAATTTATTTTATTCATAAAAATAATTTCACTTTCGATAAGTGAGCCAAAACTGTGCTATAATTCTTCCTCTTCTTAAATCAACAAACCTGAGGTTGAGTTGATGTGGTCTCTAATTTATATACACCCGAAACCACGCCAATCGGCTGGTGTACTAAGAGAGTTCACACCGAATTTCTATGAGCGAGCTCAAAATACTCTAATCAATTTTGCCGTTAAGGGTCTTTCACACAACTCCCAGGGTTATTTTACACGCCACAGTCGACATGTGACAAACACTTTTGCTTCTACTCCGAAGGAAATTGTGCTATAGATTTTTATCGTTCAAGAAAAAAATCGCTTACCTTGGTTAGGTTTGAACCCACGAGCATCGGGTCCTGAGACGAGGACTTTACCCCAAGAGCACCAAGTTTGACGTAATGAGATTATAAGGTAACATATTAATCAAAGTATTCGGTACGTATTAAAGGTGTAGAGTAGATTGTGGAGGTCATCCACATAAGTAGACTCGTTTGCGTGTTGATCGAGCGTGCTTCACAAACAATTACTTGAACTGCAATAGTTCGTGGGAGCCGCCGCTAGAATTCAGCACCTGACGACCAAACATATCTATTGTGAATAAGAGGGAGGAAAAAACAAATAGAAAGAAAAAAAAGGGAGCTATCGATCTTCTTCCTTGTCATCTACGGATATTTTTTTTACCTTTACTTTTATTTAGTTCCCTTTCCTTCTACAACAAACAACGAAACAAAACGGACGGAAAGTTGAAAACCACTCGAGAAATATGTCGTACAATAGGCCAGGTCAAGGAAAGAATGACATGTCTACTGGTGGACTGTTGAAGACGGATCACTTAATCGCGTGAAGGGAAGATGGCTTCGCTACCGGCTTCTGCGTTCTTCCTCATCAAGTGCGAGCATGCGCTATACAGAAGCTCTTTTTGGGGAGAGTTTTCCGTTTGGAAACCATACTTTCTTTTATGTGTGTGTGTGTGTCTTCTTCTTTTCATTTCATAAAAACAATTTTTTTCTCTCCGAATTTTACAAAAGAAGAAATCAAAGAAAATGCAAGAATAGAAGGCGAATCACCAACGAAAAAAGAAGAAAGCAAGTAAAGAAAAGATTATTTTTTTTAGAACCGTGTCCTACTACCCCTGCGGGTTATACTCTTATGAACTACGATAGTGGTTTTAGAGATTAGGACGGTTATATTTTGAGAAAGTGTACCCAAATTTGCGTGGAGAGAGAAAGAGTGAAAAAAACACTTATTAACCTGACCGAGACTCGTACCTTGATCTCCCCGTCATCGCTAATCTGGTGTGCTGCAAGAGTGGTGCGTTAGACCATGCGGCCACTGAAGCGTATAAGAACATATTAAAGACACAGTTTATTTAACCAACAAAATAAATATATTTTAAGTGGTTTTATTTTTAAACAAAATCATGTAGTGAACAAATATTACTAAGCTTTACAAACAACTAATAACTGTTATACACAATTTTTGTTTCCTGATGTATGATACATGACTTCGATGTTTTTTTCTTTAATCGCTGATTAATTTAAAAAGAGAATTGCGCTATCACCAACAGATTTCAAAAAAATCAATCAAAAAACAGTTTTTAAGAATGTATATTAGAAACTTTTTAAGATGTTGCCTTATTTATTCCTGTTAACTTTATTTTAATTCTATATTATTTAATTTATAATTTTTCTAAACTAAATTAAAACATAAACTATAACCCTTCTTTATTATATATTTTACTCTATTTTAATTTCAAATAACAAAAAATATGTATTTACTTTATAGGCCTAGGGATGATGCTTTTAGGTAATGAGTCAAATAAAATCTATTTTAAAGAAACTGAGCAGGAATCTAATGGTCTTCAACGTATTCAAACAAGTAACTTTTCAACTGATTCAATGAAGTGTTCATTACAAGTAGCCCCATGGCTTCTTTGGTGCTGACTGACAGCTGACAGCTGACGGCTTTGAAAAGTTACCAGACCAAATTATGATTATGTATTCCTACGCCGAACCATAATCTGCAAAAACATGTGTTTAGCAGCTGTCACTTCTGACAGTCAAAATTTAGATATATACCTAAATGTTGACTGTGAGAAGTCAGCTGTCAGTCAGCACCAAAGAAGCCATGGGGCTTGTAGTTATATGAAACTGATTATACAACATGCTACTTACTGCCAAGAGTTGGAAAAACTTTGTCACTGCCTTTTTACCTAGGCCTTTGCAGTAAAACTATTTCCTGGAATTGTTCAATGCCTTTAACTGTTGTGCCCATCCACCAACTTTTAGTGGCCTTACTAAAACAGTTAGTTTAAACAGTTCAGTGTGCCTACATTAGTGGTTGAGTGAGTACTGTGCTTAACTATGCCTTGAAAGTGTGAAAATGATGTAGATAGTTTTTGTTACGTGTATGGTGACTATACTATAAAATATAATCTAAAGACTATATAAAACCGTTGATTAAGAAAGCATGTGAACTCTACTTTGGGTGCAAAATAGGTGACCAGGATAAACCTTGGGCTCCTTATATTGTATGTTTCAATTGTGTAGTGTATTTGAGAGGATGGTTGAAGGTTGAAAGGGTCTCGAAAGTCTTTGCCATTTGCTGTCCCAGTGGTCTGGTAAGAACCAAAGGATAATTTGACAGATTGTTACTTCTGTTTGACGAAGATATCTGGAGTTCCCTTGAATATAAACATAGTATACAATATCCATCATTGCCTTCCGTCATCAGACCAGTGTTTCACAGTCAAGACCTGCCAGTTCCTAGACCACCTGAAGCATGGTCCATTGTTGATACCAACAATGGAGACGAGCCGATCTATGTGAAACAGGACATAAACGATCTGGACTTTCGGCCCTCTAAACCAAATGAACTACATCTTATCTCACAGGGTGAGCTCAACAACTTAGAAAGGGACTTA
The DNA here is from genome assembly GCA_902141385.1 of Timema californicum. Lineage (NCBI taxonomy): Eukaryota > Metazoa > Arthropoda > Insecta > Phasmatodea > Timematidae > Timema > Timema californicum. The sequence continues at coordinate 35,932 of CABFOW010001284.1, read as the reverse complement.
TCCGAGAGTCAAGCTGAATCGTTGAAATCACGATTACAAGGTTGAACCTGTTGCAGAAGAAAACAAATATTCCAATTTTTCGCTACCAGCATAAAGATATCGGTCAGTAATTTGCTTCAGCTGGTGATTTGGTTTACTGTACAGATATTGATATATTCATGGCTACAGTAAGGACAGGACCACACTACTGGTGACTTTTCATTGATTCATCAAAGCATAGTTTAAGAGCACTTCTTCTTAAAAATGTTAACATAAATTCCTCCATACCAAATTTGTATGCCTTGCACATGAAGGAAACTTATGAAAACATGAAAAACTTGCTTGACAAAATAAACTTCAACAACCACTGTTGGAACATATTTGGTGACTTAAAAGTTATAGCAATATTGTTAAGCATGCAATCAGGATACACAAAATATTGCTGCTTTATTGGTGAATGGTATAGCCATGCCAAAGACAAGCACTACTCAGTGAAACATTGGAATAAACGTCAGAAACTGACCCCAGGGGGGAGGGAGGCGGGAAGCTGCACACGCTCCTTTAGTTGATGCCATAGAAGTAATATTACCACCACTTCATATAAAACTTGGTTTAGTAAAAATATTTGTCAAAGCCATGAAGAAGGATGGTCCTGGTTTTTTATATCTGAAGCAAAAATTCCCCCGTTTGAGTGAGGGAAAGATAAAAGAATATATTTTGGTTGGTCCACCGATAAGGAAACTTACCATGGATAAAACTTTTGACTCTACGCTAAATGAAGTTGAAGTAGAAGCTTGGACAGCATTCAAAGATGTAACCAGTGATATTTTGAGGAAGCAATATAGCAGACAACTACCAGGAAATTGTGAGAAAACTGCTTCAGTCATATGAAACAATGGGATGTGACATGTCACTTGAGATTCACTTTTTACGCTCGCATTTGGATTTTTTCCCAAAAAATATTGGTGAAGTTATTGACGAACAAGGATACATTGCTATTATGGAAGAATGGTACCAAGGAAAGTGGAGTATTTACATTGTGGCAGGTTTCTTCTGGAGTATTAGCAGGGAGATGCCCGAGAATATTTACAAAAGGAAGTCATCGGCTAAATTAAAAAAAGAGTTTATAATTATTATAAAACAATATTTATTTCATCTGTAAATAAAATTTAAAATTTTTTGAATTACGTATTTATTTTCAACCGAGGGTGATAGACATATTCTGAAGACATATCTATAAACAGCATAAAAACACAGTTCAAAATGTTGTATCACATATAAGGAAACATTTTTTTTATAAAGAATTGTATTTCAGTGTAATGTTTTTTTCTTTTGATTTTCGTATTTAACCACCCGGATTAGTGATATCACAATCCAAGGTGTCAGTCTCACCATATACTAGATTGCCGGTGATGGAGACTTTGAGGTTATAGTATTAATTAGGTACAAATATCATTTATTAGGCCTATTTTTGTTAAGTTCCGTTTTCGGGTTATTGCGGGTGCATTTACTAAAACACTTTCTTCTTTCTTATTCCTTAACTTAAGCCAGTAGTGACCATAGTAATGATTTAAAAATATTTGATCTTTGTACTAGATATTGAAGTCACTATTTATCTTATTTCTAACTTCTAAGTGATACACAACACTTAAGACAGATCATTAATCACCCCTTCAATCGTAAAGAACGCCCAATATCACAATTATATATTTTTTGCTTTCAATAGGAATTAACTTTGTGACTGATCGCCATGAAGAAGAACTATTGGTTTATTACTATATTATGAACTTTATATTCGACAGTTCACAAAGTTATTAAATCTGACTACATTTATGCAAACGCCAAGCTATAATATTAACATATTTAGTTATCATTTTTACTTTCTCGCAACCCTTCAGCCAGAAAAGTATTGTGACCTTCAAAAAATTTTATTTGTGATTTTGATGGATGTCAATGTTTCATGACCCCTTAAACCAAAATAGAGTTTTTTTAAATAAGTTATCGTCTCTCTGTTACTGGGACTAGAACCAAAACCATTCTACTGATAAAGATAAAACTTGGTATATAGTGCTTTCATAATTTTCACAGAGGAATTTTTGGAATAATTACGAACCTTAACATTAAGGATAGTTTAATTAAAGGCGAAATAAGATCAAATTAATAGGCACAAGTTTGGCTAAAATGAATTTTTCCCCCCACATTTTAATTCCCGTTTAGGTTATACACATATGCACTAATTACGTTATTAGTTTAGGGATTAGGAAGGTTATATTTAGAGGAAGTGTAACAACATTTGCGTGGAGGGAGATTGGAAATCCTTTTAGGAAAAACCACACTCAGTACCCCCGGTAAGGATTTGAACCCCAATCTCCCCGTCATCGGCAGTCAGGTATAACACGAGAGTAGAGCCTTAGACCAGGTGGCTAACGAAGCAGGTAATTTCAAATTTGTAGAACTTTTAAATATAAACAAATTTCAGGGGCTGCTTTCTCCGAGAATAGTCTATCATAAGGAGTGCTAGCGTCTAAGTATATCCAAAGGAGGCATATTTTTTCAAGATGGGGGACGGGGGTAATCCCCCCGGTTCCATCACCACTACTTTTACTGCTCTCTTTATTACACAGTGTTTCCAAATATGAAACTTTAATTTTATGTGAAATCAAAATATTATGATTTCTACTGGTAATTAAATACATACTATTTTAGCATTCTATATAAAAAAATTCAAAACTCCTTAGCATGTTACACATAAAACTTTTAATTTCAAAGGAAACATAATATGACTTATAGGTATTATTTTTATCTAGACACATTTAGGAGAAACCATCTTATAGGTGGCAATTGAAGGAAAGGAAACATGTTTGTATGTGTTTCACGTCCAAAACTATGGTTATAAAAGGATACAATTGTTTTAATAAGTTGACAAAGGAAGGTGATTCATAGAAATTGCACCCACATTAGGGTGAAAAGTGTGTAGGGTTCGACTGGTAATCAAACACGGGCTTGTCAGAGTCCTTCACACCTTCAATGGTCAGTGATTTAACGATTAATGTAAAACTCACTAAAAAGTTTCATTAATACTCATATAAACTTAAATAAATAAAACAGAATCAAACTTACACATCTATCTTTAATGTTTAGTTTTAAATAAAGTATCGATCATTCATGATAGAACCAACACGAAACTAGCACTAAGTATCTTCTAAAGACACTAGAGTGTGCTAGTCAATAGGTTGCTCTCAAACGCTACCTACGGCCTTCCATTGGAACTAGCTTGACATCCCAATACTTGCTAATGCGCATGATCAGGGATGAGATGATATTGTTGGCTCTTAATGGATGGATCAGCCAAGGCACACTAGTATTAATAAATTAGCTCTAGGATATGAAAGTACCACACGTTTATTTTTGCGGAACAATTTTTATTTGCCGGCGAATAGGAGGGGTTGGGGTAGAAATATGTGACGTATGAAATGAAATTGAGGGTGGTGGTGTATACGGGTGGGTTTGAGAGTGGGTGGGGAGGATATGGTGACACGGCCATGATGGATGAGGTTCAGGGGGGTTGTGAGTTGGACCTCCCCCTCCCCCCCATCATTCCAACTCTCTTTGGCGGACACTACCATCAGGTAGGCTACACGAACTTTCCATTCGGTCCAACAAAACATTGACTGCCTCGCTGAGTGGAATAGAGACATAGGGTGCTGTTTGAACCCCATATGAGTGGGGGACCCATGGTTCACTTGGATGTAGATTGATGACAGGTCTCTAGAATTAGCTGATTAGATATGAACCCCGGACATCGATTGTAAAATTTTGTTGTTCATAGTTTTCACCATCAACGTTTGTGGGTCGATGATTTTTAACAACGATGGCTTCTATCGATATGTTTATATTATTTACGTAAAAGAATTAGAATAACAAGTCGACTGGTAATCAAACACGGGCTTGTCAGAGTCCTTCACACCTTCAATGGTCAGTGATTTAACGATTAATGTAAAACTCACTAAAAAGTTTCATTAATACTCATATAAACTTAAATAAATAAAACAGAATCAAACTTACACATCTATCTTTAATGTTTAGTTTTAAATAAAGTATCGATCATTCATGATAGAACCAACACGAAACTAGCACTAAGTATCTTCTAAAGACACTAGAGTGTGCTAGTCAATAGGTTGCTCTCAAACGCTACCTACGGCCTTCCATTGGAACTAGCTTGACATCCCAATACTTGCTAATGCGCATGATCAGGGATGAGATGATATTGTTGGCTCTTAATGGATGGATCAGCCAAGGCACACTAGTATTAATAAATTAGCTCTAGGATATGAAAGTACCACACGTTTATTTTTGCGGAACAATTTTTATTTGCCGGCGAATAGGAGGGGTTGGGGTAGAAATATGTGACGTATGAAATGAAATTGAGGGTGGTGGTGTATACGGGTGGGTTTGAGAGTGGGTGGGGAGGATATGGTGACACGGCCATGATGGATGAGGTTCAGGGGGGTTGTGAGTTGGACCTCCCCCTCCCCCCCATCATTCCAACTCTCTTTGGCGGACACTACCATCAGGTAGGCTACACGAACTTTCCATTCGGTCCAACAAAACATTGACTGCCTCGCTGAGTGGAATAGAGACATAGGGTGCTGTTTGAACCCCATATGAGTGGGGGACCCATGGTTCACTTGGATGTAGATTGATGACAGGTCTCTAGAATTAGCTGATTAGATATGAACCCCGGACATCGATTGTAAAATTTTGTTGTTCATAGTTTTCACCATCAACGTTTGTGGGTCGATGATTTTTAACAACGATGGCTTCTATCGATATGTTTATATTATTTACGTAAAAGAATTAGAATAACAAGCCTATCTATCTTTGTTCTGTCACCACCCCCTCTTTCTTTGCCTTGTGCACGTGGGTCTTAGAAACTGTCAGGATTTCCTTGGTCAAGGATAAGGGGGAGGTGATTGGGTATATTTGTGTGGGTTCGTGATAGATGTTAAACTTGGGTTTCAAATAGGTTTATCTATTATGTCAATTAAATATGTGATGTTGATAGAGATATTAAAACTTAGAGAATAATCGAACATTTATGACAAAACGAGGTGTTGCTAGGAATTCCTCTTGGCCTGTATGACTACTACAGTAGCTTCATGGCTTCTTTGGTGCTGATTGATAGCTTTGAAAAGTTACCAGACCAAATTATGTATCCCTACGTCGAATCAAATGATCTGCAAAACCATGTGTTTAGCATCTGTCACTTCTGACAGTCAACATTTAGGTATATACCTAAATGTTGACTGTCAAAAGCCAGCTGTGAGCTGTCATTCAGCACCAAAGAAGCCTTGGGGCTTCTGTAGGTGATTTCTACACTGTTCCCAACCCCTGTACCTTGGGCTCGAGCGGCAGCTCTCAAGATAAGTACTGAGGGACTAGCGTCCTAGTCCGCATAGTCCCGGATTGGAAAGATTGACCCCTAGACTTCTGTGTTAGTTATTCAGCCAGGAGGGCTGGCTCTCCTACATTTTAACATGGTCCCTGGCCTGGTTTCTGACTGAGGAATGCTGAAAATACGTTCAGGTTCAGCTCTTCAAGTTTATTTGTTTATAGAATAATCACAACAACCTGCAACGCTCGTTTTGTCATTCGCAACTCATAACATACAATATTACACAAACTCGCCTTTCAATTTAGGCCGTGCGATTACAATACATAAAAATCAATTCCAAACTTTCAAATAATCAACACACTGACATGGTCTTCTTTTTAGACATCTTTAAAAAAAAATAACAATGCTCTCCATGAGTGTAGAAATTTATTTAATTTAACCACACATAATAACAAACTGTTCTAATAACTATTCCGAACCATGCAGTCTGTGACTAGTCATCTACTCGACGTAAATATGTTTGCCGTAATAAAGAAGAGACTGATCTAAACTACTATTCAATAAGTTTATTAAATCAGAACAACCAAACGCTGAAACTTCTCTTCAAAATCATAATAAAGAACATACATATTATTTGGTTCTTTACCAAAAATAAGGTAGACAAATTAAACCTAATTAGAGTCCATAGACATATTAAAAGCTACACTTGTAAAACAATACTTTACAAGTTAAACTAATGTCATTGTCTTTGGTACTTAAAGAGAGTTCACATGACAGTATCCGGTAAAAAATGGGTTTATTTGCTCTTTTATATTCAACATATATAAACATTATATACATATATATAAAGAATATAAACATAAAATTTATATGTAGATTTTAAAACCTGAGTGGAGAAATAATTTAAATTTGGGCATCTCTAGCAATTCTATGTGATAAAATAGCCAGATACACCTATCTATGGCTATAAATATTTAATTTGGCAAGATAAGTTTATGAAGATTGTGTTAAATTTGAGTAGTACCAAGAGTCGACTTCTCTTCAAAATTTTAAAAATGCTGTTTTTGAAAATATTCTTCCTAAAGTTTATGCTATTTCTAATGATCGCTCTCTAATGGTTAGTAAGAGAGTTAGCGTTCCAATTAATATTGGTGGATTCTCGTGGAAAACACCCTTGTTTGTTGATTTGGGTTTACCCTGTGATATAAATTTAGGCGTTGATTTCGTTGCCCGCTCTAGGGCTATTGATAAGTTTTCTCAAAAGGAAGTTTCCTTTGGGTTTTTTCTCCGTGTTAAGGTGGAGTTTAGCAAGAAAGGCAAGCCTAGCGATAATTTCTTAGTGAAGTTAGAAAATGTAGATGTAAGTTCGATTTTAGAACAATTTTCTGATGTTATCACTTCAAAGTGAGGAAAATGTGATGTCTTACCTAAGAGACTGATCTAAACTACTATTCAATAAGTTTATTAAATCAGAACAACCAAACGCTGAAACTTCTCTTCAAAATCATAATAAAGAACATACATATTATTTGGTTCTTTACCAAAAATAAGGTAGACAAATTAAACCTAATTAGAGTCCATAGACATATTAAAAGCTACACTTGTAAAACAATACTTTACAAGTTAAACTAATGTCATTGTCTTTGGTACTTAAAGAGAGTTCACATGACAGTATCCGGTAAAAAATGGGTTTATTTGCTCTTTTATATTCAACATATATAAACATTATATACATATATATAAAGAATATAAACATAAAATTTATATGTAGATTTTAAAACCTGAGTGGAGAAATAATTTAAATTTGGGCATCTCTAGCAATTCTATGTGATAAAATAGCCAGATACACCTATCTATGGCTATAAATATTTAATTTGGCAAGATAAGTTTATGAAGATTGTGTTAAATTTGAGTAGTACCAAGAGTCGACTTCTCTTCAAAATTTTAAAAATGCTGTTTTTGAAAATATTCTTCCTAAAGTTTATGCTATTTCTAATGATCGCTCTCTAATGGTTAGTAAGAGAGTTAGCGTTCCAATTAATATTGGTGGATTCTCGTGGAAAACACCCTTGTTTGTTGATTTGGGTTTACCCTGTGATATAAATTTAGGCGTTGATTTCGTTGCCCGCTCTAGGGCTATTGATAAGTTTTCTCAAAAGGAAGTTTCCTTTGGGTTTTTTCTCCGTGTTAAGGTGGAGTTTAGCAAGAAAGGCAAGCCTAGCGATAATTTCTTAGTGAAGTTAGAAAATGTAGATGTAAGTTCGATTTTAGAACAATTTTCTGATGTTATCACTTCAAAGTGAGGAAAATGTGATGTCTTACCTTACGAAATTATTATAGAATACCCTGAACCGGTATAATCAGGTCCTTTTTCTTGCACCCCACCTAAGTTGCAAATTTTTGGAGAGCTTAATCAGAATAAGCTAAAGGAGGGGGTTATACGACCTTCTAAATCTGCCTTTGCTAGTCCGCCTTCATCATTCCTCGTGAGGCTGGGGGTCATAGACTCATTATTGACTATAGAAAAGGGAACAAACAGATTAGATTCAACCCTTATCCTATGTCTAGTGTAGATTCTGCTTTTCAACATCTTGTTGTAGCCAAGTTCTAAAGCTTGATCGACCTCAATGCCAGTTTTTTGCAATGTGCGCTGACTGAACGCTTTAAACAATACACTACGTTTGTCACTCAGTGGCAAGTGTACTAGTTTAACCGCGTTCCGCTAGGATGTTCGATTGGAGGTCAGGCTCTTAATCGTGTTCTGGATCACATTTTTGAGGATTGTAAGTTTAAGTTCATCTTTAATTAACTTGATGGCATTTGTATTTATAGTAACACACTGGAGGATTATATGGCTCATATTGGGATAGTCTTGCGTAAACTCAGAGATGCTGGGCTTACTGTAAATCATGTAAAAGTTACGTGGGCCACCACGTCCATCAAGTACTTGGATTACATTGTTTCTGAGGGTAACCTGATGGTAGACCCTGATTGAGTGAAACCTATTCTTGATTTTCCTAAGCCTAAGAATATAAAGAGTGTTCAATATTTCATGGGAATGTGTGCGTATTACGCAAAGTTTATTCCCCATTTTTCTGAAATTGCTTCTCATTTGAACTTACTCTAAACGAAGGGTTCTTAGTTTGTTTGTGGGGAGGACCAGAGAAAGGCATTTTCTTTGTTAAAGAAGTATTTAGTTTCCCCTGAAGTGCTCAAGATTCCAGATTTCTCACTCTATTTTCAGCTACAGGTAGATACGTCTTCTCTTGCACTTGGGCCAGTGCTGTCTCAAGGTGATCCGGAGAGAGTTTTGCCCGTTGCGTTTGCGAGTAAAACCCTTTCGGAGGCGGAAAGGGAGTGCAGCACCTACGAGAAGGAGTGTCTAGCTTCATATTTGGGGTAGAGAAGTTTTATGACTATCATGAGCAAACGGAATTTGATCTCTTCACTGATAATATAGCCTTGGCGTGGATGTGGTCTCACCCCAAGCAATTTGGGAAAATAGACCATTGGGTTTTGCGCCTTTCGCAATTCAAATTCAATACCCACAATATTTCTGGTAAGCAGAAGATTGTAATCGATAACCCTTCGAGGATGAATGAGGGGTCAGATATCATTGGTGCGGAGGAGAACCTGGAAACTGCGTGTGTTAAACGTACTATTCCTGAGTCTTTTGTGTCTATCTCAAGACATCAAAGAGAGGACCCTTTTTGTATTGAGCTCCTTGAAAAGTGGGAAAAAGGTGAAGATAAGGGTATATATCGTGTTTTCAAAGGACTTGTAGTTTCCTATGATCAAGGTGGCAGGAGAAGAAGGATATATTACTCTAATACCAATACTTTTCACAGTTTGATGTTTTTAGTTACGAGTTTTGGTGATAGAGGAATGAGTCTTATGTCAAAATAAAATTTACTTCATGTTGATCATTTCGTACGCTCATACTACCGATCTATCTCAATTAGGAAAAAAAAACTTTTACACAGAGTGAAAACATGTCCGAAGTAAAGAGCTCATTTTAGTTATTTTATTAGAAAACATTTTTTTTAAAGCAAACCAATTGGATTATGGGGGTTTTAATAATAATGTTATGTCTTTTAAGGTTTTTATAACAAATTATGATAAAACTAGTGTGATTGTCCAAGTAGTTTTCGAGAAACGGTGAGTTATGTTTTAGGATTTTCAAGTATTTGATTGCGGTAAACATGATGCCGCTCAGTTTTTTCCCCGCAAGATCTTAAGAAGTCATCACCTGTCACGTGGTACTAGTGCACATAACCAATAGTACGGCATGTAGATTGTTTATAGACTAACAGAAACCAGTGAATGTTTTTTTTCTTGATTCTTCTTCTAAATGACAGTAATGTGTTCAGTCTAGGTATTGAAATTGTTTTCACCAGTTACCTCACAAGCGTATAAGCCGAAATGGAAGTAAGACACGGTGATTAAAAAAAGTTACCTTGTGGCTTTCACAATATATTTAAAATAATCGTTTATAAGAATATCCACTAAGAGTTATATAGAATTTTAAATTATTAATAAAGTATATAAGTTACTTTATAATCAATTTATTTATTCTTCATAGTTTGATAATATCTAAATAATACATATAATTTTCATAGGTTTATTATACATAAAGCTTACACCTTGATAAAGAAGTCTGATTGAAACCTTTCACATAATATATTGTATAGACCAATACAACTTGGCTATCTAGGACTATTCTGTAACTATGTTACTACTCCACCTATTCAAACCAGGGTAAACTATAGACTTTAAGTATCGTCATATACCTGGATATATCAGAAACACATATAGGCATATTTAATTACCTCTGTATAAACGACATGCATGTACACTTCGTTTACCTTAAAAGGTACCAGCCTATCGTACGTGTTTTCACTATGTTGCAGTTAATATGATAAGATCATACTGAATGTCGTCAAGCTAAGACTACAAGCTCTAATCGAAATCGGAGCTTATAAACTCGTTTTGCAATCAGCAGCACAAAAATCCTATCGCCATGGATATAGTTCTGATAACTCCAAAACCAGTCCAACTTTCATAACAAGGGCTTACAGCTAGAAAAACTACTAAATATACTTTCATGTATTCATACTTAAAGTCATGCTATTTACAGCTGTAACTTTTGATATATATCATCAACACCCATTATATAACTCTAATAAAATTTATACATTTTTTCCGCAAAAAAAAAGTTTATATTTTCTAAAAGGCTCATCATATTAAAATTGGATTGTAGCAAACCAAATCACACGTCCACTTTGCTAGTGTATGACAAGACCTAGGTTTCTATACAATTCTGGCAGAGGTGTAACCCCTGGAGATAGCTCGTTGGAAGAGGGAAGGGAGGCAAGTCACCCTCTGGTGTAATGTGGTTGTATCAACAAAGAACGCAATGCATGAAAAGTACCATTGATGAAATGAATATTAATTAGTAACACATAGAAAGCAGCCGGACTCTTGGTCAGAATTCCTGGCTACTAGTCTAGAGGTTCCGAGTTCAATTTCAAGTGGTATTATAGGTATTTTTCTCAAAGGGAGATTTTTTTATATTGTTGCTCTTGTTAGCTCGTTGGAAGAGGGAAGGGAGGCAAGTCACCCTCTGGTGTAATGTGGTTGTATCAACAAAGAATGCAATGCATGAAAAGTACCATTGATGAAATGAATATTAATTGGTAACACATAGAAAACGGCCGGACTCTTGGTCAGAATTCCTGGCTACTAGTCTAGAGGTTCCGAGTTCAATTTCCAGTGGTACTATAGGTATTTTTCTCAAAGGGAGATTTTTTTATATTGTTGCTCTTGTCTGGGTAGTTATGTTTAAGTTAGGTTTAAGATTTCTAATGGCACCACATAATCCTCATCATTACTATCTCATCATCTCATCTGGACGAAGTAGCCATACCTACATGGTGTCCCAACCTCAGAAGACGATTACATATCCACCACTGCCAGTTTAAGACCAGAAATGTATAGCTGACCAACCCCGGTGGCATACACCCCGCCCCCCCCAAGAAAAAACTCCCTCCTCGTTGTCCTCAACAGCTCCCATCCTCATTTACCATCGGATAACACCCAGAATAAGTGGTATAATCTTAATTTGGTACGCCTTACCCTTCCTTCACGGGAATGTTCTACGATATGATGAGGATGTGTCACTGGAATTCCAGTTTGAATTACCTCTGCAATATATCACGCCACTGGACTCGGTTATTTTTTCAAACACATGTGTTTTAATGTAGTTTATTCTGAAAGGTATAAAGCTTATAATGGTGGGCTACCGTTACAGTATGGTGCTGCTTATAAGATAGGGCCATACTGTTACATTTCAGGGTTATCTTTAAAACTACGCCATAGTAGAAACGTTCAAGATAAGCTTGCTACCTTTCAGGGTTAATGTCAAGGCCGTAGTCATGGGAAGGTTTTAGGGGTTCAACCCCGACCCCCAAAATTTTATTAACAATATATATATATATTGTTTAGACCATAAATAAAGCCATATATATATATGGCTTTATTTATGGTCTAAACAATATCAAAAGAAGTGTTTCATATTTAGAATTTTTTCTAGCCTTTGGCAGTTATGGTGTTATGATGCCATAAAAACACTTTTGATAGCTTCTAGAGGTGTTTAATATTTACCATTTTACTTGGCCTTTATGGGGGTTATGTTGCCATAAAAACACTTCAAATAGCTTCTATAACCATTTGACATTTAGAATTATTTTTTCTTACCTCCGGCATTTGAGGGTTGTGCCCAGAGAACCCTCCCCCCCTCCCTCCCCTCCCCCTGAAATTATTGGCTATGGCCTTGGTTAACGTAGTATACGAGATCATATCTTAAGGCACATTTGAAATTGCATGTAAACCTACTTTTAAGTGGCACATTTTGGTCTTTTAATTTCATTATAATCGTTAATTTTAGTCAGGAATTGTATTTTTTTAAATTTCTATATTTTTTTAAATTTCTATACCACATTAGGATTTGTGTTTATACATCTCCAAGACTCAATTTATTAATAATTCTAATAATCCGTTAAATTTATAAAACAAACCTATTTGCGTTTCATCTCATATAATGGGATGGAGCTAGGAGAGATTCTGATATATATGTCGTAAACATTTCCCGGGAATACACCAAACTTTGAAACAATGTAACCCCCGAGAATCTAGTCATATTCGGTACCCTTGTCGTGGCCAAGGTAGAAGGGGGGTGATTGTTTCGTGCAATACTCCACTCTCCCCCAATGCCCCCTTTAGGCAAGAAACCCCCAGGACGACGATCCATCAAAAGCTAGTGTCAGTGGCCATTAGAACAGTGCTGATGCTGGTGAGGTAGAAGCTCACCTCGCTCTGCAAACACAATACGGCCTAGAAGATGGTGTGAGAAATCTACACTGGATATCATCTCTGAAGCTACTACATGGCTACTATTGAGGTAACAACGTTGTCGTTTTCTTGGAGGCAATATTTCTTCAATGACGTTGCTTAATTGGTGTTTTAAAAAAAATTGAGGTATTTAAGGTAAGATGGAAAGGGATGCGAGGAAAAAAAAACAGCGTTTGTGCAATTTTTATGGTAAAACAGTTTTTTTGGCCAAAATAAATCAAATATTGCTCCAGTAAAAATATAGAATTTAATTTTCTTCACATGATGACCTCAAAATTTCTCGAATTTAGAGACAACTTTTTATTTTCATTTAAAAAGTTTCTCATCTAAAGCCTTATGCAAGTGATGGATATTCAACAGCTGTTGATATCAACATGTGAAGAAAATTAAACTATGTTTTACTGGTGCAATGTGGTATTTATTTTAGCAAAAAAAAAAAATTGCCATAAAAACTGCAAAAACACTGGTTTTTTCTCGCATCCCCTTCCATCCCACCTCAGCGTTCACTTTCTGAACCGACTGATTATATCAGCACCCAAGAATTTATATGAGCAAAAGGTATTTTATATACCTTCCAGAGTTCTTTTACGTGACATAATCGACATGGGATCAACGGATTTACTTCCCCTCTAAAATAAGTTATGCTACAGATTTGTATCGCTCAAGGAAAAATCCGTCTAGACTGGCTGGGTTTGAACCTACGAACATGGATCCTGAGGTGAGCACTGAGGTTGACCTTGCTGAATTTGAAGATATTTTATGAAGTGACTTGTATCACAAATTGAAGCACCTAAACACTCTAAGCACCACCACACTTACACACTTATTTATGAAATAGAAAGAGAGATGAAAATTAGTAGTTTATTCTGTGAGATTTCTAGTTTATCTGCTGATGATACTACCCCTTTTCCGCAGGGAGTTGTGAAATCCTATCTCGACTTTCCACTACGTTCACAGATTGTCAATGGCTGGTATGTGAAAAAAAAGTTGAGAGGGCCAGTGGTGTGAGTGAAGTCTTAGTGTCACGGTAGTGTTAATGGTGCCGCAGTAGTATAGTATAGATGAAAATTTTCCGCATTGGGGGTTTGCAGTGGAGGGGTTAAATTGTGGAGGTCGCACCTAAAGCCTATTATACTTCAAAATATAATGTGTTACGAGACAAGTGCGTTATAATAAGGGGGAAGGAGGAACGTGAGTGGAGGAGGGGTAAATAGGAAGCACGGGGAGAGGGGGGTGGGAGAGACAAATGCCATTACAACCTTAAAATTATTTTAATTAACTTATTGATGATAAAAAAAAATAAAGTATGATTTATGAATATAACGGGTCTTCAAAGGCTCGCATTTATTTGTTTAACTACCTTTTGTGTGGAGAGTGAGTGGAAAACCATTTAAGAAAACCCTTCCTCAGTGCACCCAATTTGAACCCTGATCTTTTTTTAAACGGCAGTCTAGTCTATTACGATAATAGCGCGTCGGACCGTGCGGCCACCGAGGCAGGTGTTTTTTACTACTACTACTGCTACTAATACTACTGTTACTATCACTACCACTAATTATTATTACTACCGTTACTATTATTATCCATTTAATCAGTTGACATTAATTAACAGAAATAATAATTGAACGTTTTCCATTCCACATCTCTAAGTATAGTGTCGTTGGGACTGACAATGATAATGCCCAAACGTATATGGCACACAATACATTTTCTGCTTAATTATTATTATTATTATTATTATTATTAGCACCACGTCTTACTACCCGTTCGGGTTATACGCACTTACGCTAATGTGTAATGGTAGACTGATTGTGAGAGGAAATGAAGGACATACAGTTTAACGTGGAATCCGAACCACGGTGGAGGCCTGGCATTCCCCACACATTCACAAGATGTCTTGTCAGAGGTGAAAGAAGGGTTTGATAATCAGATAAATATTTGCTACGACCGAGGATTGAACCCCGGCCGCCAGCACAGAAGTCTGACACCTTACCCCTAGACCGCCAGGTCACCATTCTGGTTAAGGTGCGGCAGAAGGGAGCGCGAGTAATTTTACAGTTTTTATAGCATTAGACTTTTTTGGCCAAAATAAATCAAATATTTATCCAGTAGAAACATAAAGTTTAGCTTTCTGCAAATACTAATATCAACAGATTCTTAATATCTGTCAAGGGTATCTTGGAATTTTGTCGAAACTTTTTAAATAAAGAGAAAAGGTTTTGACAAAGTTCCAGGACACCCTTGACATGTATTCAAAATCTGTTGATATTAGCACGTGCATAAAACTAAACTCTATGTTTCTACTAGAGAAATATTTGATTTATTTTGGACAAAAAATTTCAACTCTATAAAAAATGTAAAAACACTTGCGCTCCCTTCAGCCGCACCTTAAATCATATATTTATTATTTATGCTTGTTTCTAAGCCGAGGCAATCGGTAGCAAGGCGATTGATAATAAAGTTGGTTGATTGATAATAAAGTTGGTTTTTTGATCTTTCCAAGCCCCTCGTTGCTAAGGAGACTTGAAGATGAATAGCCTATATTCACGCTGCATGTCCTTGCCTACTGTATTCTAAGATACTTGATTATCCTAACAATGTATTGTGATGAGTGTAGGGTGTGTAACTCATCATTATGTAAGATCTTCCACTCCCCAGTAGCTTAATCTCCTTTAGGAGCACATATCTTCCTAAGCACCTTGTTTTCTAACATAAAACGGACACATAACATTAATTTAACTCAGCCTTTAGAATAAATAGAATTGTAAAACAAAGCGTACATATGAATGTAAGAGGCTGTTGAAGAGAATAGTATATAGTAGCTATGCAAATGTATACCATTATCATCATGGAAATCCCGGAACAATCCATCCTAAATGTTTGTTGATTATTTATGAAAGGTTCTAATAAATTAAAAACGACACCTGAACATGGGAATTGATACCCAGAACATTTGGCTTAACGCGACAATGAGCTACAACTGAGCTTTACAGGGACCATCCCGTGCTCAGGGTCATTCTTCGAGTCCCGTGTAATCTAAATAAACCATAATTTTTGATTAAAGAAAAGTCGGATAAGGCTTTTCTTTACTCATTTATTTTTACTCTTCAAATTTAGGCACAAGGCTGGAGTTACAATTTGAGATCTACTTATACTCACGCTAAGCTATGTTGATTACAAAATAATGGCAAAATAAATAATACATCTTTTTGTATATTTTCTTATTATAATTTTTAACCAAAATTCTTAAAACCGTGCATCAGTAAATTTCCTCAGAAACAAAAAATAATCATCTCAAATAATTGTATTTTAGGAAAACGAGAATTAATTCTTATTCATAATTTAAAACGCTCCCCACAAACGTCGTCAGAGCCATTTTTAAATAATTTAAGCTATTCAAAATAAATCATCAATAAAATACCCTAAATTTTAGGGATCAAATAAAAATCTGCTCTCTGTTCTTGAGGTAAGACCATATAATATTTAAATATCTGTTATTGAGTTAAGACCATATAATATTTAAATAAAAGTTTTTTTTAACGAAGTCCATTAAACCGTTTTGGCTGTAGAGCTAGGTACAGTCAGATATACAGAGGGACTGTCAGAATATTGCAAGATACATTTTTTAAAGTTGGGGATCAAATAAATTATCAAGATTCATCATAACATCGAGGTATGAAAAAATGTTCACAGTTACAATATTTTATCTATATGAGAATTTAAACATGTAAAACCTCAGTTTGATACCTAGTTCTAATAGTCTTCAGAATCCTAATAGAGCTACTACATACTTCTCGGCTAAAATATATTTATTAATCAAATTATTTATGTCACTATCTTAAGCCTTATCTAATTACGTGAGTTATTTTTTAAGAGCGTTAAAAGTAAATTGAGAAATGCTGGTTGTCGTTGGTGCTTTTCTACAAGGTAAAGGGTGTTCTTAAAGATGAAAGATAAAGGTGTCACTAACCCGACGTGTATTATCTGGAGACGTATCCCGCAACGCAGCTTGACGTGAGAGAAAGTGACACTCACTAGATGTCTCTGTCTGTCTGTCCCTCCAGAGCTGGCCAATGGACCGAGGAATACAAGACATACTTGACCCTTGGTGGATAGGAGGGGCCCATTAGCACAAGATCTTCTGAGGAATCGGGGTGGGAAAGCTACAGTCCGGTTTAGATCGTAAGGCAGATTTTTATTAATAAAAAAAAATTATTTGAGGTATCTAACGTGTACTTTCTGAACCGACTGATTATATCAGAACACGAGAATTTCTATGAGTGAGAACGAAAGGACCTACCAATTTTGCAGGGAAAGATATTTTCAGACACCTTCCAGGGTTCCTTTACATGCTACAGTCGACAGGGGACCAATGGCTTTACTTACCCTCCAAAGGAAGTTGTGCTACAGATTTTTATCGCTAAAAATATTCGTTAACCCAGGCTAAGCTTGAGCCCATGAGCATTGAAGACCTGAGGTGAGCACTTTAACCCAATATCACCGAGGTCGACAATATATAGTTATAGAAGTTGCTAAGATAATTTTCGTAAATGTGCACGTAAATACATGTGATCTACAACTGTAATTTTTGATAGATATTATCAATATCCATAAAATAACACTAATAATCTGATAAAATGTGATCAATGTTGATTGCGAAAAATTGCATTTTATAAAATTTTCTTCTTACCAGAATTCTAATATGAAAGGGTGTCCTAGAAGTTAATGAAAACATTTTTCTCTTTATTGACACTCACTAGATGTCTCTGTCTGTCTGTCCCTCCAGAGCTGGCCAATGGACCGAGAAATAGTGGATAGGAGGGGCCCATTAGCACAAGATCTTCTTAGGAATCGGGGTGGGAAAGCTACAGTCCGGTTTAGATCGTAAGGCAGATTTTTATTAATTAAAAAAAAAAAATTTGAGGTATCTAACGTGTACTTTCTGAACCGACTGATTATATCAGAACAAGAGAATTTCTATGAGTGAGAACGAAAGGGCCTACCAATTTTGCTGGGAAAGATATTTTCAGACACCTTCCAGGGTTCCTTTAGATGCTACAATCGACAGGGGACCAATGGCTTTACTTACCCTCCAAAGGAAGTTGTGCTACGGATTTTTATCGCTAAAAATATTCGTTGATCCAATCTGGAATTGAGCCCATGAGCATTGAACTTTACCCCAATATCACCGAGGTCGACAATATATAGTTATAAAAATTGCTAAGATAATTTTCGTAAATGTGCTCGTAAATACATGTGATCTACAAATGTAGTTTTTGATATATATTATCAATATCCATAAAATAACACTAATAATCTGATAAAATGTGATAAATTTTGATTGCAAAATAATGCATTTTATAAAATTTTCTTCTTACCAGAATTCTAATATGAAAGGGTGTCCTAGAAGTTAATGAAAACATTTTTCTCTTTATTTAAAAAGTTTCTCATGCTTATAACTGATATTCGAAAACTGTTGATATCATCATGTGAAGAAAAATTAATCACCATGTTTAGAACTGGAGTAATATTTTGCTCATTTTTACCAAAAGAATTGTTTTTCTATTTAAAAAAAACTGCAAAAATACTGCCCTTAACTCACGTTCTATACAATTACACCTTGAGAAGAAAAGAACCATTGAAGGATCTACTGTAAAGGCTTTCACTTAAATGTGTTACATTCATATTAAGTGGTGTTTTTCATCCACCTACTGAGATAAGGGTTGCAGATTTGACTCTCGGTGAGGGAAACAATTTGTTATTGTGAAATTGGGACGCTACTACTATTTCACAGTGATAAATTAACCGTATGGATAACAGGGGGAAGATGCTGGTTGCTATATCCGTTCAAGACTTAAGTTGGTAACTCGTCTGCATATATGTTCCGTTGGCTAAAAAAGTGCACGTAAAATACCCTTAGGTTTGGGTGGAAGTTATTTCAAGTTAAGGTCAGTATTATGGAAGATTTTATATCAAACAACTTTTCTAGCCAAAATAAAACAAATGTTGCTTTGGTAGATACGTCTAGTTTAATTTTCTAAAATTATACTACAATAAAGTCACATGGCTGACTCACTCACTGACATTAATGTCTACCCACTTCCAGATGAGCTAAAAACTTGAAATTTGGCAAACTTATAGCTTTAGCCTATAACCGACGGGAAAATTACAAAAAATTAATTTTTAGCCCCCTTGACCCCAAAAGAAATCAAAATGGTGGAGCAAATTTAAAGTCAGTGCAGACCTTTCTTTGGATGTATCTTGTGGCTAAACGGTAAGACCTATCAAAAAAATGGCTCAATAATTACATTGATTTACATCCACTTGCAAAAATATCTTGCTGGGTGTTTGGGGGCGTAACCCCCAAGAGCAAAATGTAAATGAGTATAGATATATATACGGCGTCTTGCCAACAGTTTTGGTTATAGGCCTACGCTTATGTACTATTCAAGCCGATGGTTTTAAAGATTAGGAAGGTTATATTATAGGAATTGTACCCATATTAGCGTGGAGATATAAACACTGGAAAAAACACCCTCAGAACACCTGGCTGAGATTCGAATCTCAATCTCCCCGTTAACGCCAGTCTAGTCTACTGCAAGAGTAGCGTGTTATATCACGCGGCCACCGAAGCGGGTTTAATTTTCTAGATATATTTGTACAAACATTTCTTGAATATTTGGTAATAAACATAAACTTTTTAAAATTAAAGCAAAATTCTTATTTAAAAGCCTCAGTTAGTCTTATGACAAATATTCAAGAATTGTTATGATTATTATGTGCAGAAGATTAAATTTAACGTATATACTGAAGCAACATTTTATTGTGATCAAAACAAGCTTTGTTTTGTTATCAAACTGTAAAATACGGACCTAGCTCGCGTTCCCTAGCACTGCCCTTTATTTATTGATTTCCACATGGTCTAACGCGCTACTCTCGCAGTAAACTAAACTGCTGATGAAGGGAGGTTCAGATCTCAGTTGAGTGCACTGAGGGTAGTTTTTTTAGAAAATTCATTCTTTCTCCACACATATGTGGGTACACTTCCTATAGATAAAACCTCTCTAATTACTAAGACCACTAGTGTAATTAGTACATAAGCGTATAGCTTGAACGGATAGTAAGATACAAAGCTTAAAAAAATGTATATTTGTACGATGAGTTTTATAATATTCCTACCACAGATTTTGTCATCCCTTTGTTATTTATTTTATAGCAAGCTAAAAAAAAATCGGTTGTCTTTGAAATTTTGTTTGTGTGCTGGTATACATGTTGAGTCAATAAAACAGCTTCAACCAGGACTTAACCCCACGTTGACTTATGACCCATCGTTTTATTTAACCGTTAGTTTATTTTCATTTTTTTAGTACGTTGGCGGATCATTGTTTTTCTAATTGATGGTGTGTTAAAAAGAAATGAAAGCTACACACACATCGTAAACAGCTGCTACGAGTAAACAATTTGTTAGAAGCTATTAGATCTGTTGGGTGCGTTTGAACCGAATACAGTGCTACCAACGCCAAGTATTTGTCAAGTACACTTCCCTAATTGTAAGCTTTACTTATGTTGATTAGCTTTCTTACACCGTTTGTTGTATTACAAGTTCACATGTGACGTACCCATGTGTTGGTGAGGGAGAGAGGAATAATATGACAGAGGTCCTCTCTTTTTCTACGAGTTTAACCCTAAAAATCTAATATGGTTCTTGGAAAATTGTGTTAATGTAGAGAAAATTGTTATTTTAGTGACAGTTCTTATATTTACATTTACAATGAATTAGGTTATCTTTGAAATTTTGTTTGTGTTCTGGTATACATGTTGAGTCAATAAAACAGCTTCAACCAGGACTTAACCCTACGTTGACTTATGACCCATCGTTTTATTTAACCGTTAGTTTATTTTCATTTTTTTAGTACGTTGGCGGTTCATTGTTTTTCTAATTGATGGTGTGTTAAAAAGAAATGAAAGCTATACACACATCGTAAACAGCTGCTACGAGTAAACAATTTGTTAGACGCTATTAGATCTGTTGGGTGCGTTTGAACCGAATAGAGTGCTACCAACGCCAAGTATTTGTCAAGTACACTTCCCTAATTGTAAGCTTTACTTATGTTGATTATCTTTCTTACGCCGTTTGCTGTATTACAAGTTCACACGTGACGTACCCATGTGTTGGTGAGGGAGGGAGGAATAATATGACAGAGGTCCTCTCTTTTTCTACGAGTTTAACCCTAAAAATCTAAGATGGTTCTTGGAAAATTGTGTTTTAAAAATATAGAGAAAATTGTTATTTTAGTGACAGTTCTTATATTTACATTTACAATGAACCATGATAACGTGTATATAAGCTATGAAGCCATTTCATTATTCCTAGGATATTACTTATCTCGGTTTCGTTATTTTAAAAGTAAACTGTATACACCAGGCAAAATGGACCCCAAATGAAGGCAGTAAAGGTCTTATAACTGCTTATCTGTTTCGAGTGTGCCCTATTGGTAGGTTCGTTAAAGTTATTATTATTATTATTATTATTATTATTATTATTATTATTACCACCGTGTCTTACTAGCTGTTCGGGTTATACGCACTTACGCTAATACGTAATGTAGGGTGATTGTGAAATGAAATGAAGTACCTACAGTTTAACGTGGGATCCGAACCATGGTGGAGGCCTGGCATTCCACATATTCACAATTTGTGATTAATACACGTCTTGTCAGAGGTGAAGGAAGCATTTAGTAACCAGATAAATCTGTGCCGGGAACAAGGATTGAGCCCCAGATCCCCAGCACAGAAGTCCGACATCTTACCCCTAGACCACCAGGTCACCGTTAAGATTTTTAAAGCAAGGAAACTAAATCTGGTTCTTTGACTTTACCGAACAGTATATGAATGTTTAATTGTTTCAAAGATACTGTTGCTATCTCACTATACAGTATAATAAAAACGGTATTTTTCAGTGTTAAAAATTAATGTAATTTGTTAATTTACTGCAAGTATTTATAATGTAAAATGCCTACTTTTTAAATATAGCCTGTACATATTGTGCTCAGTTTAATTTGATAGCCTTTGTTCTCTTTTACTTCCAGGGTAACCTGCCGGTCTAGAGGTAAGGTGTCTGACTTCTGTACTGGGGGTCCCGGCTTCAATCCACGGTCCCAGTACAGATTTATCCGGTTGTCAAATCCTTCCTTCACCTCTGACAAGACGTGTATTAATCACAACTTGTGAATGTGGGGAATGCCAGGTCTCCACCGTGGTTCTCCCGAACGGGTAGTAAGACGTGGTGCTAATAATAATAATAATAATAATAATAATAATAATAATAATAATAATAATAATTTACTTCCTATTAAAACTAATAATTTGATCAAAACGTTTTATCTATAATCCTCTACTATATAAAAATTATGATCATTATTACTATTATTATTTCTGTCCTTCCTCCACCTTTAAAAAAATATGTACAAGTCCTGATGTTTTTTTGTTTGTTTTTTACATTTTTACTCCAGTGTCAGTAATGTACACACTTTTAAAAAAAGTTTAACTACAGCTTACTTTTGTTTTTGGTTTGGCACTTAAAACCAATAAAAAAATTATTACGAAAAATCCCCCTTTTTCATATTTGCTATATAACAAATTGTTTTTATTCAGGTATTTTTGATAGTCTTGAACTTTAATATGATGTTAATGTTAGAATGTGAAAACCAAAGACTTCCTATAATTCTATTAGTACGTATAAAAAAATTGTCACGAACTGGAGTAAAGAGGTTTTTTTTATCTATAATGTCTGCTAAAAGTACTTAGTAACTCAACTTGTTTTAATAGTTCTATATTTATAGAACTGCCACTTCAATATGAGAATATTCTTCTTCACATCAGTTTTTACCTACCATAGTATCCTTTTGGTAGTTCGTTATGTTGTCAGCATTTAAATGTATTTTATATTAATTGATTTGGTTGAGAACATTAAAATGCGCAGCTTCTAAACACAAACAAAAAATGTACTCCCCTAACATAAGTCCGGTATAGGTGGGTTCGTGTACTAAACGCCAGGCTCGTTTAGTTATGTTCAACGGCTATGGAAAGGTTGGGTTTGAATTACAACCAGTTGTAATGAGGGTGTATTCCGCTATATGGCTTCTCACCTTTCCCCCACACAAATGCTGATACATTTCCTCTAAATTCTATTTCCCGCATCTTTACCCCATTTTCGTAGTTAAAATGCGCCTAGATTGTTGGTACGGAAATGGCCAGTAAAACATGAGTAAAATAACATAGCACAGGTTCCTGTTTTCAAAATACAAGAGATGGCAAATATTTATTTTCTCTTTTGAGAAAAAGTATTGTTTTTAATTTATACTTTAAGAGAAGTTATTGTAATCGTTAAAATACTCTATCCTGATACTAAGATTGATATTTACGTTTTATGTGCACCCGAACCCAATATAGTGCTTTCTGTATCTGGGGCTACAGCCGAATCAGTTTGATTGATTTGGTTCCATCTTAAATATAATATCGTCATATCTTATAGAAATCTTTAATCCTTATTTTAGCCCTCAAATTAAGAGTGGTTTACTGTTGAATGATTTTCAAAAATTCCAAATTTTTCTGAAATAGACCCACATTTTTGTTCAAAATGTGTATCTGGGGAGTAATTTATATGACAAATAGGAATTTATGTTTGTTTTTCTAAAAAAAAAAATGTATATATGTTAGTTTACTGACGATTGATTTTTGTAAATTTTTTCCCAAACTTTTATTCGACTATGTGTGAAAGTTTGTAGGCCTCTGATTTTGTCGTAACATGTATTTTAAAATATATTTTAGATACCGCAATTATGAAATCGCTCACATTATTATTTACACACAGAAATACAAAAAATTATATTTGAGCTAATCTTTATTTTAGTTTTCAAGGGATTCTACCAAATACCATAAATTAATACAAACATGAATTTTATGTTTCTAAAAATATTGTTTTGGAAACCTAAATTAACAAAATAAACTCATTTTTCTCTACTATTAGGATGTAAATAATAAATTTTGAAATGTTAGTACTTGTTACTCACTTAGTTCAGTTATCAGTTAATTTGTAATGTTTTGCATAATTTTAGACTATTATAAATAATAATAGTAATTATTTTGTTACCAATATGAATATTAGTAAGACGAGATGCAAATAAAATCAAACCCTAAAAAAAATAGAGGATTTGTACATTTCATGATTAGTTTAATGTACTTTTAAAAATAGTAGTATTTTGGTATAAAGGACCATCTGAAAGACTTTTTGCTTTCACCCATCCCTCAGGTAGAGACAGTGTTTAGATCTTTACGAAAATCGACTTTAAGACTTTGATGGCTTCCCCAGTTTCATGGCCCCCTAAGCCCACAAAAGTATTGTTTGGCCATGCCGTCGGGTCTGTTTGTCCGTCACTGAGACTAGAGACGTAACCGTTTTACCAATCAGGCTAAATACTTGTTCCTAGGGGTTTAATAATGTCCGATGGAGGGGTTTTTGCAATTATATTTTCAAAACTAAAATTAACATTAGTTTATTTAGGGGTGAAAACACAAAAAAGAATCTATTTCCTCAAAATAGGCTCTAAAGGTTTTGATTAATTTTATAGATTGATATTGTTTAACAATAAAAAAGGGGGGGGAGTCTAATTTTCCATTTAACATGACTTTGAGGGTACTTTAAAGGAGTGAAAATGTCAAATGTTGATCATCACGAAGTTGTAGTGCTATTAAAGATTAAAAATAAACTTTATTTGAAATATATTTTTATAAAACCAATATTTTCTGAGATATTTTCATATTTATTTATTTTAAACTGACGTCTTGGAAATGTTACTCTTTCTCAATATTTGACAGTGTATATTATTTCATCACTGCTCTCTGGGGGAGTGTTTCAGCAATAGTGTATATTTTCGTTTCACATATTTTACGAGCTATGAGTCATTGTCTAGGCAAAGAAGTAAGAAAGAAAATACGGTGCAACTTACCATTTATTTCCTATCATAATATTACCACTGTATATAGAAGGATTCTGATAGGTAAAAAAAGGCCTTACAGCCTTTCATTGATACCAAAATCGGAGAATAGATCTATGAATTTCCTCAATCATACTATGCATAGTGAGGCACTGACGAACGTTAATCTTATGTTAGTTTTAGTGGCATTTGGTGCCCGCTATGAAGCTCCTCTACCTTTAAAAGCGTTATGAGTCACTGTTACACATTAAGCTTAATCTTATATTAGCTTTAATTACATTTGGTGCATGTTTTAAGCTGCTGTGGAAGAATGATAACCGAAATGGTTACTTTGAAAGTGATCATTAGGAAACATCACAAAAAAGTGACAAACAAGTTCTGGACAGAATCTCATCTATTTAAAAAAAAAACGAAACATCGGATGATGGGAGAAGACATTGTCACCTTCGTCTTATTAAGGTTTCTTTTTTTTATGTATACTTATAGACAGAAAAAATACATTATTTAAACCCTATTTAACAGTGTTAGATTCAGATAGATTTTTGTAATTCACATTTACATTTATTATCGTAAATTATTCATCTCCCAAATGGGCAAAAAATATCAGATTAATACTTACTTTCCAAATAACATACTATTCATCTCTCATTTGGGCAAAATAAAATGTACTGTGTATTTATATTTCCTATAGTAAATTATTAATCTCAGAAGTGGGCAAAATATAGTAATCCACATTTATACTTCCAATAACAAATTATTAATCTCTTTAATTGGACTAAATAATTGTAATCCATATTTAAATTTCCGATATAATTGTTCATCTCTCAATTGGTAAAATTAATTGTAATCTATATTTACATTTCCAATCACAAATTACTAATTTTTCAATCGGGCCAAATAACTGTAATCCATCTTATTTTACATTTCCAATAGAAAGTTATTAATCTCTCAATTGGACAAAATAATAATTATATTCCATATTTACTATTCTTCTAATAAATTATTCATCTCTCAAGTGGGCAAAATAATTGTAATCCACATTTACGTTTTAAATAACAAATTATTCATATTTCATATTGGAAAACTAATTGTAATTCATATTTCAATTTTCAATAACAAATTATTTATCTCTCAATTAGGTGGAATAATATTTCTTAATCTTTGACCCAAAAGCTAAGCTATCTAGGGTCGTACGTCTTCCTAATGCATGACTGGTTTCGGATTCTATTCATGACATGACTGAAATATTTATCATAAGCGAAATAGGAGCTTCCACTTACACAGTGATGAAGTGAATGTCATGAAACCTGAGTTTTGTTTGTATTTGTATGAATCATGTTAGTTTGTAAGTTGTCTACTAGTTTAGTCAGCCAGTTAAGAACGTGCGCTATGGATACTTTAAATTATTAATTATAATAAGATATTTACTTGGTTGAGTTTTTTGAATATATTTCTACGAGTGCACATTTAATTATTTGTAATAATTTTACCCATATATATATTATTTAGGTAAAAATGTTTTTAGATTAAAAAACCCATAGATTATCAGCAATGTGTGTTTTGATAACAAAGATTGGGAAACCAACGATTAGAAGAACAAACGTTTTAGAATTAATTCCTTCCGTTTGAAATATATTTAAAAAATATGACTGACATAAGATTAATATGAATACTAAACTGTAAAAACGTCAATGTGAATATTTAAATAAGTACCTTGGTTGAGAAATAACTTGAAAATATCAACCTTACAAGCGTATAGCCCGTAGTAAGACGCATTGGTACAAAAAAAACATACCCGCTTCGGTAGTCGCGTGGTCTAACGCGCTACTCTCGAAGTAGACTAGACTGCCTATGACAGATCGGTTCTAAAATAATATCATAGTGTAATCAGTTGAGGTAAGCTACTTTTGAAGTTAAAAGGATGGTTTATGACAAGGAAACCAATTTCAAAGGATATGTATTCCGCAACAAGTCCTCCACTTTAAAATTTGATCCATAATTCTCTCAGAAGTGTTTATGAGTTGTCTTACTTAAGACCAAAATTACAACATTCTTGGGCATGGCAGGGATTAAGTTGGAGATGTGAGGGATGTAAGAAAAGGTGTTTTTAAAGTTTTTGTAGCAATCCGTTTTTATGGCAAAAATCAATAAACTATTGCTCAACTAAACACATTAAGTTTAATTTTCTTCGCGTGGTAATATCAACAGTTGTTTAATATCGGTCAAAAGTGTCCTGGAATTTAATGACAATTTTTTATATTAATTTAAAAAGTTTAACATTTATTACCGCTATGCTCATAACAGTATTCAACAACTGTCGATATCACCGTGTGAAGAAAATTAAACTGTATGTTTGTGCTGTAGCAATATTTATTTAATTTAGCCAAAAAATATTTGCAAAAAAATATTGCCATCACAATTTTCTACTCTAGACTCACATACCTCCCCATCTAAATGTGTTTTTAATCGTTCGTTTATTTTTTTATCCACGTCTCACTACCAATCCAACCTCTTCGTACATGTATATTAACTACGTTGATTAGTTAGGAATGAAAACGGTAGATATTTAGAGGAAAGGCACCTAAATTTGTATGTAAAGTCCACCCTTGATGCATTACACCCAGACGGGATTTGAATCCCAAACCTTCCCATCCCACAACCCCAATACACCATCGGAAAACCGCACAAAACGAGATTGACACAAAAACAGTGTCCAGTGGCGTGAATCCCACGTTAAGGAGGATGTCTATTTACTAACTGCTCTCCTAGTCCTTTATTCTTAAATTACTCCAAAGCTGTTTCTTATTTGTTTTTTGTCACTAATACCTATTAATATTATGCTCATGCTACTAATTCAATAGCGAGCTAGGGAATAGGTGGGTCGAATTTAGAGGAAGTTTACAAGCATATGTGTGAAGGGAGCTTGGGAAACAATTTAGGAAAATCCACACTCAGTGCACCTGACCGAGATTTGAACCCCGATCTCCCTATCATCGGAATTCCAGTCTATTGTAATAGCAACGCCTGAGACTATGCGGCCACCTAAGAAGGTCCTAATTTGCTAAATACATCCTTGAGTCGGAATTGCAAATTTAAAAAAAAATGTTGTATTTAAGGTTAAACGAGATTAACAATCTTATTTTGTAAAATGTTACCTCAACACGAATTTTGACGAGTGATGTCAATTTTGCTCCCTCCTCTTATTATTATGACACAACGTTTAGGAGAACGTCCTTTGTTGTGGAAGTCATTCATTGGATATTTAATACAAACACACGTACTTTTAGTACAAACGTTCACGCAAACAATAAAAAAAAACACGCCAAGTGTTGCTTCAGTGAAAGGGAGGTGAGATTTTTTTCTTTAACAGAAGACTATTGTATAAAGTAAGAGAAACGAACCATTCAAGTCAAGAATTCTTCAAGTGTGTTTGTGTGTGCGTGTGTGTAAGGAAAGTTGAGTGTGTCAATGTCATTTCAAACCGAACTTCTCATCACTGTGACATCTTCCTGTTGTTAATGCTACCTCGAAATTCTAAAAGTTCCCATGGTGCTTTAACGTGAACGGCTCTCAAAACTATGTCATAGATACCTTGAACCAGAGGTCACAAACTCAAAAAATTCCTACAGGGGCCAAGTTTTTCTATTTTTATTTAATATCTCATGTCTGGGGTAATGGGGTATCGGGATACTAGATATAAAATTATTCACTTTACAACAGTGAGGTTAGGAGCAGTTTAATAGATTGTTTTTTATATTTAAAAATTAAAAAATTTCAATTTTGTTTTAGTTTTTAAAAATGTTAAAAAGTTTTAACTGGTTTCAATTCCAATATAAAAATACAATAAGCCGTACGATGGTTCACCATCATGTTCCAGCTGTATTATCCAACTAGGCAACTATAGTAGAATTTTCATAACTGGTAGCTAGAAATAGTGCTAGATATAGACCTACTTTAACATTTTCACACGTTAAGTCATAATATTATCTACAGGTGTAACTTTTTTATCGATAGTATCAATGGTACTACCTAAAACCCCACTTAGAATATGGTAGAATGTTATCAATGTTGGTCGTAGAACGTAATATGTTTCAGGTTTTATAAATGGCCCTTCATAAGAAAATTATTGGTATGTAGAGGAATTGCGTGTAATATGGAATACCATTTACTTTTTCTTTAATAGCGAAACGTGTTTTCTAATTTTTTCATCGAGTTTCTTATTAATCTTATAATTAATATGTTTTTAACTATTTTTAGTGTTTAAAGCAAAATGAATAACTTTTAATGTCCTGTAGGAGCATTTAAAAGCGATGTGGAACCAATGAGGGCAATATGGAATACTACCCACTTAATATTAAAAAATTAATTATATTTACTAGAACTAACAAATATTTCATAAGAAAATCTAAAAAAAAATATTATGTGTAAAACAATAAAATAGAAATAATAGCGAATCATTGAAATAATACATTAAAATAAAAAATAACTAATTACCAAATTATTATTAATGAGGGAGTATTAAAATATTGTATCAGGTTACATTGTTCTCTTAATAGATTTAATAGGTGTTAGGAAAAATGTTTAAGCTTACGTTGAAAAAATAAATCACTTGCCAAATACTTGAAAAATGTGCGGGAATTATGGAATAGTAGTATAAAAATAACTAATTACTAAATTATTATTAATAAGGGAGTATTAAAATATTGTATCAGGTTTAATTGTTCTCTTAATAGATTTAATAGGTGTTAGAAAAAATGTTTAAGCTTACGTTGAAAAAATAAAACACTTGCCAAATACTTGAAAAATGTGCGGGAATTATGGAATAGTAGTATTCCTTATTGCCCCACTCGCCATTTTGGAAAACTAATGTTTTGTTAGGTTATAATCACAGTAAAATATTGTTTTAACTCAAAGACAAGCATGAATGAGCCTTAGCCTAGTGATTAATGAGGATTAGAATTAATAATAACAGTAGGTCAAAGAAATATAGCATGATGAGCCCTAGCCTGCAAAAGTTTTTGTGACAGCCAAAACAAACAATCGTAGCTCACAAAACAATCAGTTGATCTGTCGATGTAAGGGCGTCACTAACTCTTCGAAATTGTTTTAAGTAATAGTTGAAATCGTTAACGATAGAATGTGACACCTAACATATGAGAAACAATGGTATTACGTATTTCCCGACTATTCCATAATACCCGCATCCCCTCTAAGCTAGGTGTTAAAATATAGCTTAAATTAAAAATTTAAATATAAAATCATTGGAAATTAGTTGAATATTTAATGTTTATTACGTAATTCGTTAGAATTTTGATTTGAAACCGGATACCTGACACATTTATGTCTGATTTTTCATAATAAATCAGGAATCCTGATTTTTTTATCATTGTGTGGGCTAAACGTAGCACGTAAGTGGGCCGTATGAGGCCCGTGGGCTGTCAGTTTGCATTCCCTGTCTTAGAAAGTATCTAGACCCAAAAGGGGAAAAAAAACTGTTTCTAAGGCGTTTTTTAACACTTATTTTTGTATTGACTAAACATTTGCTTCATTATTTGAAATATTTCATATTTTTAACATTTGCGTTCAGAAGTATTTCAAATTAATTTTGTTAGAAAGCCTAGTTTTAAAGTTATGAAATACAAACTATAATATTTTATACAAGATTTATTTTACAATATATCAAGAGTAGAAAATTAGATTAATTTTGTATTTATTTCAAATTTAATAAGTAATAATAATTATAGTGTAAAGTAGAAAGTGCATGTATGTATTTTTTAAACTTGCTCTGCTTCTTACTACCCGTACGAGATATTCTTATATTTATACTAAGGATGGTGGGTGAGAAGAGGGTAGAATTTACATTACGTATACCTGCATTTGCATTGAGTGAGAAAGATAACCCATTTAAGAAAATAAACCTCAGCATACTCAGCTGGAATCCAAACTCTGACCTTCCAGTCCTCAGTAAAAGATAAAAAATAATACGGAAGATTATAATTCACTTATTAGGTCCATAATAATTATGTTCTTATAGAACTTGTTTTTTAATTGTAAGCTCAATAAACTAGTATAAATTTGCGGAAAATTCACGCATAATTTTTAAAGATAGGCCTTATTCCTGAAGGACTCAAATAAGAGAAAAACATCAAAATATTATAAAACAGTCTAGATGTTTTAGATTGAATCGAAATATAGATAATACATATAAGTTGAATCCTATTTTGTATTATTCTAATGCAGGGTATCCAACGTATGTATTATATATATAAATTATTTCAGAAAACCACTTACAAACCAAATTAACCTATTACCAAACGTCTAGTACATACACACACATCCAATATCTAGCACATAGGTATTTACTAACTTAAATACAAGTTGTAGGCCCCATACAAATTGTAAACATAAATTTTTATGGAAAGACCACTTTTTACCACCAACAATGATTAAAAGTCACTAAAATTTGGTCTTCTGTAAATATATCTCAAATAATTTATTAATAATAAAGTTAATCTAAAAAGTTGTAAAAAGACTTCCAGTATTACTTCCATGTAGTTTGTAATTATACTGCTTTGGACCCCTCTCAAATATTCAAAAAGTCATGGGTGAAGTGTATTTTTCTTTAAAGAACTGAAAATAAAGTTTCCTTTTAGTATTTCATCCATGGAATATCACGTGTTTTCAGAAATAATTTCAAGACCCTACGTTTTAAAACTTTCTTTCTTTAAAAAAAAAACTCCCTCCGTTCTATTTGAAAAGCCAGTGATATGCTTGCTCCCTTTTTACCCAATAGGAAGCTAGCCTTCACAACATCAGGTTTCCAGGAGTTCTCCTATTAATTAGTCTTAACACCGATGACAAGAGGTCCAAGAAGCAAGGGGTAGGTCATTAATAAGCAGCTTGTGTCTATAAATCCAGACAGAAAAACTATTAGTATTACACGAGACCCAGTAATTTTCAGAGATAAAATCTCATTCTGTAAAAGCACTACTAGCTCAGGCTTTCAGCGTCAGTTCAGAAATGAATAAAACTATATAAATTTCAATTGTATAATAATAAAAGTGAAATTAATAAAATAAATCAAGTACAATGTTAAACCTCTACTAATTTTGACACTCAACTTATCAGTAATTCTACAGTGAGAAACGTGAAATCAGATCGTCATAGACGTATGATAACAAGTGCGTAATGAGACAAACATTCACAAGTCGTCATCACCATAAAAACCCGTATCGTTAAACATACTAGTCACAGCAAGGCATACACGGATCCAAATGCGCATTATCCTCAGCATAAACTATGGAATCACAATAATTGATGACCAATCACGGGGCAATATCATTATGGGTTTATTGTATAGTTTATCTTTGCTTTACATATTATATGGGCTAAGAATTAAATGCAATTGTAATAAAAAGAATTGCCATAGTGACAACATGATTTTCCAGTTTTCAAATAACGGGTTTCCTATGAAAATAAGACTGTAAATATATTCATCAGCAATACCAGGGATCAAACCAAGTTACTTGTGTCCAAACAATGAAGCAATTTTTCCACGGTAGCACGTATATTCAAAATTTAAACTAAGAACAAAAATAGCTATAAAAATTCATTAAATTAAATTTGACATATGCAATAAAATTGGTTGAGAATATCTTTAAAATAATCAATATTTCCTAATAGTTTTCGGCAAAATTTTTAGTCTAGCTACAATCCAAGTTTCATAGTATATAGTTATCCAACCGCTAGAAAAGTTATTATTATTATTATTATTATTATTATTATTAGAACCGCGTCTTACTACCCATTTGGGTTATACGCACTTACGCTAATGTGTAATGGTAGGGTGATTGTGAGATTAAATGGAGGACCTACAGTTTAACGTGGGATAACCACGTTGGAGGCCTGGCATTCCACACATTCACAAGTTGTGATTAATACACGTCTTGTCAGAGGTGAAGGAAGGGTTTGGAATCAGATAAATGTGTGCTGGGACCGAGGATTGAGCCCCGGACCCCAGCACAGAAAATCGACACCTTACTCCTAGACCACCAGGTCACCAATCAAGTCATGTTATTTAAAGATGTCAGTTGAAATAGAGCTCAACACCTATAATATAAAACTAGTACTCTATGTATATTAGAATCATATCAATGTCAACTACAAGAAATAATATTATACTACCCCGTTATGGTGGCCGCGTGGTCCAACGCGCTACTTTCGCAGTAGACTAGACTGTCGGTGACGGGTAGATTGAGGTTCAAATCTCAGTAGGGTGTAATGAGGGTGGTTTAAAAAAAAATCCACTTACCTTTCACGCAAATTCGGGTACATTTCTTATAAATATAACCTCCCTAATCCCTAAAAATATTCGCCTAATTTGAACGTGTAATAAGATGAATTGCTAGGAAAAAAATGTGATTATACTTTCTAAAATGTCTTTCTTTTAAAAAAAGATAGAGCGCAAGTTACATTCATAGTTAAAGTTTATATTTAGTTCATATATAAACGATCCATTTTAACTAGAACATCAACCTCAGGAAGTAGAAGCAACGCGTTAACATTTTTGTTGAGCACTTACGGCCGGAATGGGGTTGAAGGACGCCCATGGACGCTGGGTCGACGCCTCACTGTGACACCCGCTGGGTGGGCGTCACTACGTCACTCCAACGGGGTGACTGTTAGTTATTAGCCAGGTGGTGGGGTGTAAAGGGGGTTAATTAAACTGTCACTGGACACAGAATTCCACGTGCAGCCTTGGGACAAGTACACTCCGTATAATAAAATGTATGCATTGGACCACTTTGAAAATAGAAAAGCACACATTCGTAAGAAACAAACTAGTCCAGTTCGATTGAAACGATGCTGGGGACAAATACTCAAGACGGCAACGTTTTGAGAGCGTTACATACTATATGGCGTTGTAGAAACGATTGCGTTAAAGTTTAAGTAACATATCTGTACAACAAAAGATCACAACATTATATTAATATATTTGCCAATATCTCAGAAATTTATTGTTTCATAAATATATATTTCAAATAAAAGTTTTTTATTTTTAATATTACTACAATTTTTCTATGATAAGTTATTTAGTATCTCAAATAGTTACGGAGATACGGAAATTTTTGACTCTGTAAAGTATTCTTAAAGTCATTTTCATGGGAAAATGAAAATATCAATTTTGTTTATAATCTTAATCCACGCATAGATACGAATTTTAATCAAAATTGTTAGAGACGATTTTGAGAAAATTGATCTTTCTTTTCATTCTTTAGTAAACTACTTTTAATTTTAGGGTTAGGGAGACGCAGAGACAGACAGCATTGCAAAAAAATCTTTTTAGGATTCTGGGAGTCCTGAAGCGTTAAAATCCAACAACATTTCGGGTGAGTTTTTTTAGACATATGTATTTGAAAAGTTAAAAATCAATATTTTCGTATAGCTTGAAAACTATTGTTTTATAAAAAATATATTCCAAGTGTAAGATTTTTATTGTAAATAGACCTATATATTTGCAATGATAAATAATTTCAAATCTCAAAGACTTACAGAGATACATTTAAAAATTATAATTTACGACTCAGACCGGAACCCTTAGAGTCATTTGGACGAAAAATATAGAGTAGCCATTTTGTTTGAAATATTGATAAAAACTTAGAAACGAAATTTAATCAAAATCGTAAGAGCCTATTTTGATCAAATCAATATTTTTCTCTTTACGACCTTGAGGAAATTACCCTTAATTTTAGGGTTAAATATCTAAATCCAAAAATTCCTCAGGGCAACCCTATTAAAACCTTAGATATCCAGTTTTAGCCCAATCGGTAAAATAGTTTAGGCTCTAACCTGAGATACAGACAAACAAATGACATTGCGAAAACCACTTTTTTTGGATCTGAGGGATTATGAAACATCGACATTTATCAACATCTTGAGTTAGAGTGCGACTATCACAATACTTTCTCTACCTGTAAGTTAGCGAGAAAGTAAAAAATGATAAACCAATATAGTATTCTTTATTTAAATTGAAAAATTACATCTGAACACGGGAATCAATCACGGGACCTTTGGCATAGTACGTCAATTCTCCTAACACTGAGCTATCCAGGAGTAATTCCGTACCCAGGGTCTTTCTTCACCCATATTTTAAGGCAGAGTCTGTGATGTACGTGAGGAAAATTGTCAGCTGCATATGAGCGATCAATTAAGATCGCGAGCTCTCAGATAACAGAGTCATTTTAAACTCGAGGGAGGTTTATGTTGCCAATACTACAATGACAGTTATAAATGTAGGCTATCAGTCATTGTTTATGTTTAGAAATGATAGTATACCCTAAAATAGTAAAAACACATGTATTACACCAGGTTAGAATTAAACCCATCCCTACACAGTCAAACACAACTTTACTCGGTACACGATAGGATTCAAATATGTATGGACGTGCTAAAACATTCAATCTAAGATCTCACTTTATTTTTATTTATAGGCGGGATGCTTAGTTCCTTGAATTCCCCCCATAACATTCAAAATATTTGAGATCGGTAAAAATTTAGAAAAAGTATATTGAATAGAATTATGAAGACCTTGACTTTTAATAATAATTTTAAGCAATATGTAAAACAAATAGACTTATATAGTTGGGAGACTAACATGATCACCCCCACCCCGCCCAAAAAAAGGATAAAATTGTATTTACAGAATTAATTTACCAAAAAAAAAGTGTTGGATTTACTGTTTATTATGTAATAGACATGACAAACCAAAACATTGTTCGTCAATGGTACTCAGCCTTGAAAAAAAAATTGTTAGAATTTTTTTAATATTCGAACTAGAACTGTATATATTTAAAAATACAAATTTAGATTAAACTTAATAAAATCTAAGATTCGATTTTGAGAAATATAGAATTCGGCCCATATCTAGTCAAACTATACCCGTACCTCTGGCCAGGATTGAAGTGAGACCTGTCGGCCGTGATACCACGATACGCCGTGACACGAGTAGGTGTAGTAGGTTAAAGGTGTGATTGACATCCCGTCCCAGCGGGGGTCCCTCACCGTTGAGGATAGACGGGGCCCCGTGCCAGCCTCTCACTGTTGCACTGTCAATCACTACCTATCGTACCTACAGGAGATGCTGAAATCATCC